>QAOC01022745.1:10615-24488 GCA_003255005.1 Begonia fuchsioides | reverse complement strand
TTTGAAGTTGTAGCTTCTCAACAAGCTCGGTGGAGGATACATTAGTGCAACTCCCTCCATCTATGATTAGGGAGCACACTTTATCATTGACTAAACATCGGCTGTGGAAGATGTTGTTTCTCTGGACAGATTCGGGTTGGCCATTGGTGGTGAGGGCCCTTCGGATCACCATTAGGAGGGGACCTTCTTGTGCTCGACACACTTCCTCCAAAGGCTCGGCCATTGGCTCATCTTCACCCTCCATTGGTTCATCTTCACTAACCACTTCGCCACTACTTTCAAGAAGTACCATCACCCTCTTATTAGGGCATTGTGCAGCAATATGCCCTAATCCAAGACACTTGAAACACTTTATATCTCTTGACCGTGGCTTGTTAGTATCTTCAAATTGTTTAGGGGGAACACGCTCCAAGATGCGGAGGTGCCGGAAATAAAAGTGAAGATTGTAATCTGCCTGGTAGGACACGGAGTAAGGCAGATTAGGGGAGTGCAACGTTTATTTCTCCAAATGCATAAAGGTTTAGGTTATAAAACTCAGCCAACTTAAACTTAAGGGCGTGGACTAAGTTTGACCATATTTGCAGCTTAAAAGCACGTGCGGAACATTAAAATATAAGGAGACACTTTCAGATGCACAAGCAGACAAACTGAAAGAAACAGTGCAGGAGTGATGGGGGAACTTCTACACAACTTCCAATGCAGGGAGTCTGAGATCGTGAAAATGAGCAAACAACAACTACAATCAAAGGGGAAGAGAATGCAAGTGGTTTTATAGAAAACACACACGTAGGCTAAGAGTTATGCTTGATAGAAAAACAATGGACAGAATTGCTCGATTCCAGGAACTCGGGTAGGAAACAGTGGAAAAACACAAGCATAACTTTTAAAAGGAGGTGGCTGTGGCTAAACGGAATGAACCATTGATTCAGGCCATGAAAGTGGGACTCACTGCTAGAAATTTTGGGGCTTTACTCACAGGAAACAAAAATGGTACTAGATGGACGATTGGAGCTCAAAGTGCACTCGGGAAAGTTAAAAAACAGCAACAATACAACTAGCACAAATAAATGTAAACGCAAGTGGAAAGTAGGCTATGGGAGTTCCAAACTCGCCTTTGATCCTAACAAGTGAGGAAGGGAGGTTGAAATATGTTTTAATGACCCTAGCAAGATCGCCAACACCAAGACAAACCAAAACAAGGATATTACTCACCTTGAATGAAATGCCGTGAGAAAGGAAAAAGAGGGTTTGAGAGCTTCAAGCTTTCAAGGTTTTCTTCAATTCTTTTCTGCCTCATCCAACGTGGGAGGAGGGATTCATACCCTTTCAAACTTACACAAAAGACAAAAACAATTAAAGACCTAAATTTAGAACTAATGAGTGGCTAAGTAGGAGGTAGGTGGGGAAAGGGGCCCACCTTCAACTTGCCTCCCAACTCAAACACTCCTTAGACCTAAACCACGTCTAAAGACTTTACAAAAATCAAGCTTCATGGGAAATAATATTTCCCAAAAACTCCAACATGAAGGAGCCTAAATTGGTCCAATCCGAACCAATTTCCAGCAAATTGGTTCAAACCGAACCAATTTGCTTACATAAAAAATATCCCAAATATTTTAGTATTTTACAAACACAAAATTCAAACATCACTTGGTCATTCCTTGGAAGACTTCATCTTCCCAAGTAGTGGTGCATACGGCCTCCATTGTCCTTGAAACCGAGTGTAGTTATGTCCCGGGTGGTGAACTTGTCAAGGAAGATCTTAGATTTTCAACTAATTCCTTCTCTTCTTTATGCTTCCGTTGTAAGCAATGTTTGGGAAGTTCTTGATCTTGTTGTGAAGGAATATCTAGGAGCTCCAATGTAGTGAAAAATGTACCTGCAAAATCAACAAACATATTAGCTAAAAGTCTTGCACGGCTTTCAGTTGTTGCTCCTTCCGGTTGTGGATGAGTCCCGGGCACATCAACGCACCTTTGAGATAATGCATCGGCAACAATATTTTCATTACTTTTCTTATAACTTTATAACATATGGAAAAGTTTTAATGAACTTCATCAACTTTGCATGCCTTTTGTGTAATTTTCGTTGTGACTTCAACTGCTTCAAACTTTCATGGTCAGAATGAATAATGAATTCTTTTGGCCACAAATAATGTTGTCATGTTTGTAAAGTCCACACTAAAGCATACAAATCCTTGTCATATGATGGATAATTTAAAGCAGCTCCATTAAGCTTTTCACTACAGTAAGCAATTGGCTTGGAATCCTGCATCAAAACACCACCAATAGCTTTTATTATCATATCACCATTAAGAACAAATGAATTAACCTATCATTCCACCTCAATTTCATCTCAAGCATGAATCCCTAATCACTAACATCAAAGCCGTAAGCTTAATGACCTATGCCAAAGTCTAAAGCCCTGAGCCTAAACCTAAAGCCCTAGGCACCTAGCCCAAAGCCATAACAACCTCTATGGCCTAAGCCAAAAGAACTAAGCCCTAAAATTAAATCCTCGAGACCTAACCCATAAGTCCTAAGTCCTAATCCCTAAATCCTAAGCCTAAAGCCCAAAGACCAATTACCTAAGCCTTAAGCCCTAACCCTTATGCATAAGCCTTAAGCTATAAACCCTATACCTAAACCGAAAGATAAGACCTAAGCCCTAAACCCAAAGCATAACACTAAGGCCAAATCCCAAAGCCCTAAGCCATATAATCTAAGCCCTAAGACATGAGCCAAAGATTTATGCCATAGCTGAAAGCCGAAAGCCCTAAGCCTTAACCCCTAAGCCCTAACCACAGACACCTAATAACAAAGCCTCAATCCCTATGCCCTAACTCAAAGCCTCAATCCCTATGCCCTAACTCAAAGTCGTAAACTTTAAGCCCTAAGCCCTAAGCCATAAGCCCTAAGCCCTCGGCCCTAAGCCCTCGGCCATAAGCCCTCGGCCCTAGGCCCTACGCCCTCGGCCCCAGGCCCTACGCCCTCGGCCCTAGGCCCTAGGCCCTAAGCCCTCGGCCCTAGGCCCTAAGCCCTCAGCCCTAGGCCCTATACCCTAAGCCCTAAGCCTTAAGCCCATAATCCCAAAGCCTTTTCTCTAAGCCTTAAGCCATAATCCTTAAGCTCTAAGCTCTAATCTCTAAGCCTTAAGCCCTAAGCCATATGCCAAGTGCCAAAAGCCTTAAGCCTTAAGCCTTAAGCCATATGCCAAATGCCCAAAGACCCAAGCCTAAAGGCTCAAAAGCTAACACGTAACCACTAAAACTAAAGCCCTAATCTCAAATCAATAATCCGCCTTAAGCCCAAAGCCAAAAAACCTATAGTCAAAATTTGGATGCACTAGTCACTTTCCCTAAAGCCCCAAGCCCTAAAACCTAAAGCCAAAAGTTGAAAGCCCTAATAACTTTGCCTTAAGGCCCAAGCCCTTAGCGCTAAGCCCTAAGCCCTAATCCCTAAGCCCAAAGCCATAAGCACTCCCAAAGTACTAAGCCCTAAGCCTTAAACTTAAATCCTCAAGCCCAAATCTTTAAGCCAATTGTACTAAGCCCTAAGCCCTAAGCGAAAAGCCCAAATCTCTAAAGCTTAAGCCTTGAGACCTAATCTTTATGCTTAAGCCCTTATGGCCTAAGCCCTCATCCCTAAGCCTTAAGTCAAAAGCCTGAAGCCATCAGCTCTAAGTCGTATGCCCTAAGCCCAAATCCCAAAGCCCAAAGCCTAAAGCCTTAAAGGCCAAATCTCTAAGCCCAAAGCATAAGGCACAAAGCCCAAATCCCAGTGTCATAAGCCTAAGACCTAAGCTCTATGCCCTAAGCCCAAAGCAAAAAGCCCTATGTCATAAGCCCTAAGCCTTATGACCCAACCCCTAATCCCTAAGCTATAAGACCTAATCCTAAGGGCTTTCAACATTTGGCCAAAACTGAAGCCCAAAGTTTGAAAAACTTGATCAATATGTTGCTGCACTTTAAAACCTAAAATGCCAGTAACAAAATTCATTAACTTCAAACAACCATAACTTTTTTGATAATGATCCATTTTTTATGCTACGGGTGTCAAATTAATCCTTAAAGAGTCTACTATAACTTCTTAGAAGACACCAAATTCAGAAAATTAACGTATGTTGACTTAATTGGACAAAACAGAGGACATTCACTGTTTGCCCCCTGTTTGAGTCGACATAAACTTTCAGGGGTCGACCCATGTCGACAAAACAGAGACTGTGTGTTCTTACCGATCGACCCAAACTACAAGGGGTCGACCCAAACTCTTCCCAGTTTCCGTACACTAACTTGCGACGTCCATAACGTTTCATACACAGCTTCAAATTGAGTGATTCAAATGACTATAGATCACCCTAAGAGTCTAATTTAACTCTGATGAAGGATATAAACTCAAATTCGTGATACAATTTGACCGAATCTCAAAAATACTAACACTGCACATAATAAACTGGTTTTCTAACAACCTACATGAAACCCTTCATTTTTATCCATCAATTCATAGACTACTATCATATTATCCTTACTGAACTTAGAAGAAATTAAGAGGATAGAAAATATTACCTTGAACTTCGTTCCACAAAAACTTCAGAATTTTCCTCCTCTCCTCTGAGATATCTCTCTTTTCTCTCTACTTTCTCTCACAGAACTTCTTTTCTTTCTCAATCTTCCTCTCCCTTATCAGACGAGAGAACTCTGAGTAAATAGATAGGGAGAAGACGTGTTGGTAGGGGAATGGCAGACCATGCCTTCTTATCTCTTAATTAAATGAAATCAATCTTCTATTTACATCCACCGATAGGATTTCCCCATGTTTTGGCTGACTTTTCAACTCAAAATAAGAATGTGTCGATCCCTCTCCCATTGTGTCGACCGAAAGGCTTTCGCGAGAGCAACTTGTGTCGACCGCATGCCTATTGTGTCGACCGAAAGCATTCCAGAGAGCAACTTGTGTCGACCCTTTCTAAGTCCTGGGGTCGACCCAAAGTGTCAATTGTGTCGACCCTTCTTCAATCATGTGGTTGACCGAAACATATAATTGTGTCGATTGTGTCAACCCTTCTTCAATCATGGGGTCGACCGAAACTATAATAAAGGACTGCTTTGTGTCAACCCCTCTTCGATCTTGGGGTCGACCGAAACATACAATTGTGTCGACCCTCCAAATTCCTGGGGTCGACCGAATGGTTACTTTGTGTCGACCCCTCCTCGATCCTGGGGTCAACGGAGACTTCCATTTTTGTCGACCCCTTCAAAATCCTGGGGTCGACCGAATCTTACTTGAAGGTAATCCTTTAGTGTATTTAACCCAACTTACTTCATTATTTCACTTAGACCTACCAACCATCAAACATATTGGACTTTAAACAAACACCAATCAAACCCAAACACTTGGGCCGGTGCACGGTGTGATACACCCCAGACAAAGTATTCTTCTTCCAATTATTCATAATCGAAATCAACATTCACAAAGAAAAATCTTAATCACTTTCGTCTTAAAATCACAAAATTCTTAAAATAAAAGAGGGTCGTTACACAAAGCCCAAAACCAAAATTGACCTTACAATCACGCAATGGGGGAGGTTTTATCTGCTGAGAAGAGTGAGAAAAAGGAGGGAAAATTGAGGGCCAATTGCATGCAACTTGCATGCTGAAAATTAAAATAAAGGAGGGAAAATTAGACCAATGAGATTGCAAGAATGTGAAGGCCACGTGATCTTGAATCTCTTCAGCCAATTTTCCCTTCTTCCTTGGCCCAAAATACCATTCTCTTAGCCAAAAATTCCTCATGCAAAACCCCATGCAAGCATGCAAAAATAAACAACATAAAACCAAGCCGAGAAACCCTCTCGGGTTCTCCAAATATCCAATGTAAAATTCACGTAAAAATTAAGCTAAAATGTGATAAAATTTCTTCAATCCATGTAAATGCTAGAGAGTTAAATCGTGGAACCCTTGATCACTTTTGCATGGGACTCCAACTCGCCATACAACGTGGTACTTCAATCGGGTTCGGGTTCGGGCTTGATTCTGGAGCTCTTGGTTTTTGGTTGCAAATCCTCCTTTTCTTCACGCGAATTTATCATGTGTTTTGGCCTTGTTTGATCCTCCAAAGTTTGTTTAGAAATATGTAATTCTTCAATTAATTTTCCTGCAAAATTAACAAACATATTAGAAAAATTCCAAGCTCGGGATCGGATGATTGCTCCGCTTGGCATGCCAATCCGTGGCATGTCACTTTATGCTCTAAGCCTAAAGCCCAAAGCCCAAAGCCTTGAGCCTTTACCACTAAGCCCTACGCTCAAAGACCTAATCCCTAAACCTTAATCCTTAAGTCCTAAGCCCTAAGCCTTATGCTCTAAGGCCTGAGGCGTAAGCCGTATTCTCTACGCCATAAGGCCTTAGCCTTATGCCATGAGCCTAAAGCCCTAATCCTTATGCCTTAAGCCTAAAGCCCTTATCCCTAAGACTTAGGCCCTAATCCTTAAGCTCTAAGCATTAATCCCGAAGCTTTAAGCCCTAAGCCCTTAGTCATAACCAAATGCCCAAATCCCAAAGCCCTATGGCATAAAAGCTGACACTTAAGTGCTAACACTAAAGCCCTAATCCCAAATCAATATGCCCCATACCTTAAGTCCCAAAGCCCTTCAACCCTAAAGCCCAAATTTGAAAGCCATATTTAACGTTCTTTTTTTTTACTTAAAATGCTTGAAAATTCTAACCATTATTTAAAATGCTTGAAAATCCTTGTCTACTAGTCAAAATCCGATCAAACAAAAACAACCACCCCTACGAACAAAGCAATCTATCTTTGTTTTTTTTTTACTTAAAGTACATTTACAACATGATAGGTCCAGTAAACTATTTACATTCTATATATATACAAAGTTGAAAATTTATTTTGCTAACCATTATTTTCAATTTTTCAAAATCATTGCCCACATCTCAAAATCTGCTCAAATAGGGTTAACCACCACAATGGAAAAAATAATCCATCTTGTACACTTCTTAGTGTATGTCCTCCTCACCTATATCATAAAACTCATCCATGAGTGATGTCGATCAAGTGGTGACACAAATCAATCCCAAATGAGAAAGACAAATTGCAAGGAATTAGAGGCCCATTGACAAGGTCAATAACCAAGAAAATACATGAACTGATATGTAGCTTAGTGGATCAAATCCAAATGAAAGAATCTATTAAACATCAAAACAAAAGGCTTATTTTGTTAAGTGTTTAAAAAGGTATTTATATCATGGAAGGTGGTAAACACTACATGCCCAAGAGCCCAAGCCCACTACCAGATATTGAAGGGACAAAGGAAATAAGTTTGACTTGACAAGCAAGAAAATCAAATTTTACTTGACCAACAAGTAAATCTTTTCGCAGATTTGGGAATCTTTCCAAGGATATTTTAGTTTTCTAATATCTTTCTAATTATTAATTTTTTTAGAAATTATTTATCCTATTAAAAGGCATCCAAACACAACTTTTATGATTAATTCACCTTTAGTGTTTGAAGAGAATTTTCTCTTTGGTTCTTTGCAAAGAACTCAATATTTATCAAGTTAATTCTTGATAGATCAACTTTGATAGCTTTGGTTCTTACCGACAAGTTTGGTTGGTCAAGCTCCTTATTGGTAACTTAGGTTTCATCAGCAAGGTTCGATTGAGGTCAAGTTCCTTGTACTTGATTCAAATGTGATTTTTTGCATTGTTGAAGGGACTCGGGATTGATATACCTATGGTTCTCATCATTTTGTATCAGAGCTTTGGCTTCTTTATTCAAGTTTCTATTTTTATTTAAGCTTCCTTATTCTTCTTTCTTTTCTTATTTCTTATCTTTCTATCATTTTATTTAAAAAAGCAAACAAATTGTATAAAGAACGTGAAAAAAAATATTGTGCAAAAAAAAAAGAAAAGCACAAGCAAAAAAAGTGGAAAAAAGGAATAATTTTTGCTTATTGTCTTTGTTGCTACTATTATGAAAAAAAATCCCTTTACTTCAAATAGTGCTTACTATCTTTCATCATCAATATTTGTTTCAAAGTTACTTCCTCTAATTTTGGTGACTTCAAAGTTATTCATTGACTTTCTTGCTCTTACATCATTAGAATAATTATAATTTTTCATTATACGTACATTTTCCTTGGATCCCATTATTTCTTTCAAAATAGTTTGACTTTGACGATCTTGAACGTTTGAATTTTTGGCTTAAAAGTTTGATCTTGATTGTTTTTACTTGATGAATATTTTTCTTGAATTGGGTTCTTAGATAATGAACTAAAAGAGGAAATTTAGAAGAAAAAGGCAAGAGGGTGAGACTATTTTATAAAAGCTATTAATTGAGAGAAATACGAGTGTGGGTGACATTGATTAAGTGTAAACAAGTGAGGGAGTGAGTGAGGTCCATTTATTTCCTTATTTATTAGCTAACAAATTCTTACAATTTCCTACAAAGATCTCAATGATAATAAGTAGGAACAAATCTCTTACGTATTAATGTTTTCATTTCTTCTCACGGAGTAACGGGTCTTCTTCGTGCCTTCTCTGAGTTCTCACTAGGTGATCCAACCATTCCATAGTCCATGAATTCCATTGATGCCAACTTTATTTTCTTTCCTCGGTATAGTTGTGACAATTAGAGCAGGCAAACTCGGCCGGCTCGGTTAGCTCTCGATTCTAATTCTCGTAACTACTCTCTCGTGTGTTGATGATTTATTAAAGCATTAACAAATTACTCATCGAGTTATGTTTTATCGGTAATAATATCGTTAATTAATCATCAAAATTACGATTAACGTCGAACTAATTTTTTTCTAATATTTTTCCAATACTCGTATTTGTGGAATTAAAGATTTATTGCCACGTACAAGTCAACATCGACCCGAGTAATCGGTGAACGGTATCAATTTATTTATTATTTTTTATCGAGATGGTTCCGAGAAACATAGAATATGTTACTAATTCAGATGATGATATTCAAGAAATTGGCACAAATAATCTGCCATTTTCAATTGGACAAACATCTGCACAAGCATCCACGTCATAACTTCCCCGTCCCAAAAAAATAAAAACGTCTGATGTTTGGAATCATTTTAAAATTATCAAAATGAATGTCGAGGGACAATTAGAAAATCGGGCACAGTGTAATTATTGTGCAAAAAATTATACTTACGAATCGACGACTAGTAAGATTCGTAGATATTATCAACATTGTCACTCACACGAGCAAACGTCCGATAAAAGACAATTACAATTATCAGCTAGCAGTAACATTAAATTTTTATATTCGCATGGAAGATTGCGAGAAAGTGCTGCAAGATTTTTTGCTCAACACGAGGTTCCGCTATCAACGTTTGATAGCGAGGTACATGAAAATTTTATTAGAGAATATATTAACCCTAATTTTTGACGAATTCCTCGTAATACACTACGAGGTGACATAATTAAATTGTATACGAAAATGAAAAATGAATTATGTTGCTCAACATATGTTGATTTGTATTACTTCCGATTTATGGAGTGCACCGAATGCACTCAATTATATAGTTATAACGTCGCATTTTATTGATAATAATTGGCAACTTCATAAACGAATTTTAGGATTTCGTAGTTGCGAATATCTGCATAGTGGTATTACAATTTATCGATATATTTTAGCTATTTTACAAGAATATAATGTTAGAGTAATTTTTAGTATTACTTTAGATAATGCGTCCTCTAACGACGTATGCATTTCTCAATTTAAACGATTATTTCAAGTTGATAATTCTCAACTTCTCTTTTACATATGCGATGCGTTTGTCATATTTTGAATTTAATAGTTATAGACGGTATGAGTTTTATTTCTCCACATATTGATAATATTAGAAGTGCAATTTCTTTATTACAACGTCTAACTCTCGACAACAAGAGTACAAAGAATTTTGCAAAGCGGTTAATCTCCGTCCGAAAAAATTAAAAACGAATGTACCAACTAGGTGGAATTCGACTTATTTAATGTTAGAAAATACAAAACCGTATTGGAATGTTATTTGTGATTATATTAGTCAAAAATAACAAAGTATTATTTTAGTAGATGTAGTTGCGATGTGGCTAATTTGTTTCTTGATTTTTTGAAACTATTTTTTGAAGCAACAAAAGAATGTTCGAGAATTTATTATCCAACCACACAACTTGTTCTTCCTTGGTTTGTAAAATTAACCGGTGTTTTTTTGAGATATAAACAAATTAATGAATTTTTGGAAATAGTCAACAAAATGAAAACAAAATTTAAAAAATATTGGCTTGAAGTTCCGCTTATTTTTTCGCTTTAATTATGCATCTGAGATATAAAATGAAGGGTTGTAAATTAATGCTTGATAAAATTGCACATAACTTAGGTTTTATTTTGGTTGGTACTCAACAATCATTAAAAACCAAACTTGCTAATTTATTGTGATACCCAATCATTTCATCATCTCAAATCAGTTGTAGTTATAGTGGTGGATCCGGGTTTGGAGACCCACTAAATGACGATTTACAATCAATAAACGAGGAAGTTGATGACGACGTCCATCGGCTTGGTTCTGATCAAACGGAACTAAATACATATTTAGAGACGCATTTTGAAATTACTCATGATACTACCTTCGATATCTTGAGTTGGTGGAAAAATAATTCGGGATTGTATCCGATACTTTAAAAAATGGCCCGTGATTTACTAACACCTCTTGTTTCAACAGTAGCTTCCGAGTCAGCTTTTAGTGCAGGTGGACGCATTTACGACGATCGACGAGGGAGTCTTTTATTGGATCTCGTGGAAGCACTCATATGCATGAATGATTGGAGCGACGCCATTGCGAGAGAGCAACAACGAGATGATGAACTCGAGGAAGAATTCAAAAATTAGGAATTTGACGACTAGAATTTTTTGTATGAGTATTTAAGTTATTTGTACATTTTTTTAAAGTTTACATATGTATTGAATATTGATGCACAAAATAATTATTTTGGTACAATGCTATGTAATTTTTTGACAAATTATAATGAATACTTTTTAAACTTCCAGTTACAACATAATATATCAAATTTTAGACAATTTGTAATGATTATTTTTTAGGCTTGTTTTTGGCTCGATTAGGCTCAAATAGGCTCGATAGCTCGCTCGAGCCAAAAAATTTTGGGAAAAAGCTCGACAGGCTAGGCTCGACATGCTCGGCTCGAAAAGCACAGCAGGCTCGACGAGCCGGCCGAGACCGGGCTCGGCTCGCTCGAGCCGGCTCTAGTGACAATCATAGATGTGATCAACCATTATTACCCATTCCAAATATGATTTGGGATTATTTTTACCATGAAAAGAAGGAATCGTCATCTTCATGTTGCTTAGGTTGCCATCTTCTCAATTTTTTCTAGGATACCGCTACTTTTTGTAATTGTTGCTCTGTTTCTTTATTACTTCCTCGTGCAAGGCTACTAGTTTTAGCCTCGAACATATTCAATCTCATTTCAATTTTTTTATTTATCCTGGAATGGCTTTCGCGTATGCCTCTGGATCAACAATAATTCGACCTTCATCCATACTCATTGATCAATATAAGAAACAAAGAAATTGTTAGCGAATATATATGGAAAAAAATGTACCGGACTCACTCCCTCACGTGTTTACACTGAATCAATGTCACTCACACTCGTATTTCTCTCAATTAATTGCTTTTATAAAACAGTCTCACACTCATGCCTTTTAGTTCTTTATGTAAGAACTCAATTCAGGAGACATATTCAACAAGTAAAAACAATCAAGATCAAACTTTTAGGCCAAAAATTCAAACTTCCAAGATCATCAAAGTCAAACTATTTCGAAAGAAAAAATGGGATCCAAGGAAATTATATATATAATGATGAATGATAATAATGAAGTATCGCTCTAATGATGTAAGAGCAAGAAAGTCAATGAATAACTTTGAAGTCACCAAAATTAAAGAAAGTAACTTTGAAATAAATATTGATGATGAAAGACAGTAAGCACTATTTGAAGTAACAAGATTTTTTTTCATAGTAGTATCAACAAAGATAATAAGGAAAAATCATTCATTTTTTCACTTTTTTTTTGCTTGCGCTTTTCTTTTTTTTTGGCACAATAATTTTTCACGTTTTTTTATACAATTTTTTTTTCTTTTTTTAAAATAAAAAGATAGAAAGATAGGAAATAATGAAATAAAGATGAATAAGAAAGCTTAAATAAAAATAGAAACTTGAATAAAGAAGCCAAAACTCTGATACAAAATGATGAGAACCATGAGTATATCAAACTAGAGATCCTTCAACAATGCAAAAAAAGATATCTGGATGGTCTTTGAATTAGCTAAGAGGAACTTGACCCCAATCAAACCTTGCCGCGGAACCTAAGTTATCAAAAAAGGAGTTTGATCAAGACTGAACTTGTAGGTAAGAACCAAAACTATCAAAGTTGATCTATCAAGAATTAACTTGAGAAAGTGTTGGCTTTAAAAAGTTTTTTAAAAGCAATCAATTATTTTTTATGATAACTATGTTAATTATGTGTGAAAGATAAAATTGAATTCTAGCAAGTGCTGCAGTTTTAAAGGAAACTTATGTCGACCGAACCGCTCAATATGTCGACCGGTCGGATAACAGAAGGGTCGTAGAAGCAACTTATGTCGACAGGTAAGACGTTCTGTCGACCGCTCAAAGATTAGAGAAGAATCATATGTCGACCGCCTAACAAGTATGTCGACTGGCTGAAGACAATTAAAGTTCAAGGCATTTGATCGTATGTCGACCGGACGCAACTTATGTCGACCGCTTAAAGACCAGAGAAGAATCATATGTCGACCGTCTATCAAGTATGTCGACCGGATGAAGACAATTAAAGATCAAGACATTGAATCGTATGTCGACCGGACAAAACTTATGTCGACCGCATAGAATCCAGAGAAAAATTTTATGTCGACTGTTAAGAACATCTGTCGACCGTTCAAGTTTCCAGCGGAAGAAGAAATCCGAAGTTATGTCGACAGTTAAAGAACTTATGTCGACCGGCCAAATAACAGAGAGTTTTTTATGTCGACCACCAAGAGTAGATGTCGACCGAAGAACTTCAAGATACAAAAGTTATGTCGACAGTTTAAGAACTTATGTCGACCGACTAAATGACAGAGAGTTTTCCATGTCGACCGCCAAGAGTAGATGTCGACCGAAGAACTTAGAGATACTGAAGTTATGTCGACAGCTCCGAATACATGTCGACCGGTAGAGACCAATGACAGGAAAATTCTCCAACGGCTACCTTCTTATGAGTCTTAACGGCTATCTCTATGTCGACAGCCCTCGAAGATATGTCGACAGCTCCGAAGTCTGACAGACGGAAATCTATAAATTGGAGATGAGAAGCCAAAAGAAACAGCCGATTTTCGAGAGAGAAAAGCACGTCCAAACTGTGCCAAAATTTCTAGTTAGCTTTTCTCTTACTCTCTCCTCATTGTAAATTGTATAAGATCATTCTCATTGTGATCGAGAGAGTAGTCTTTCAAATCATTCTCGAAAAACTTTAAGTTATTAGTTGTGAGCAAGTGTAAAGGGGTGACGCCTCTCAGAAAGAAGAGTCATTTGTAAGGTTTGATTGACACCCGGAAGTCAATCATAGTAAAGCTCGAGGTAGAGCGGAAAGATCTTCAAGGAGCAACCTTGAAGCGCGGACATAGGCAAGGTTGGCCGAACCGCGTTAACAATCTCGGTGTTATCTCTCTCTCTCTCAAATTATTTAATTATTGTTTGAACTTAGTTATTTAATAGATAACCGAATTTAGAAGAGAAATCAAGAATTTCGATTAAACTTATAAAAACATCTATTAACCTAATTCCCCCCC
>QAOC01022743.1:26223-63952 GCA_003255005.1 Begonia fuchsioides | reverse complement strand
AAATTCTATCGGCCAAACTTACTTAATCTTTAAGTATTTTGGTTGTTTGGTTAAGATAAGGAAGAGGATCAAGTTTGGCACGAGCATATCTTCGTGATGACCGTAGATCATCCATCGGACGCACGAGCACGGTCGATCACCGAACCACCTACGATTATCAAGGGATTTTCATGCACTAAATCCTTGGAGCAGCTATTGAATCTTCAGAGGATCTTCAATCAACGGATTTCCTCAACAAACTCTCGGATCCCTTGAAGCGCGCCCATGACCGACCGCCGGCTCGACCCGTCTAGACATACCCGCGTGCCAACTCGAGTCATCACCGGTCCATCAAAGAACCAGACCGTGCGCTGCCTTTTGTTGACCACCCAAGAGACTTTAGAAGCCCTGGATCCAGATTGGCTCGAGCCAACCCTTCATTCGTTCGGAGCTCCGCCCATACCGACGCACCCTCTCGGTCAACCGGTCAACAACAAGACAACATCGGTCCAACTTTGAACCAACCGATCCTCCGACCATGAATCACGGACATGGACTTCTCCAAAGTCAACATGAAGCATTTGATCCATCCAAAGGCTGAAAGCTTCCTTCTTTTTAGATAATTAGTTCAACTTTATTTCTTTAAGTATTGTAATCATTTTCATTGTTCAATAGAGACAATTTTTAGTAAAAATTGTGCAAAGCACCTTCTTCCCGAAAGGATCGAAGCTCCCTCTCGATAACTCCCCTCCGGTGAGTCATATCCGGCCGAGCGTTATCAACCCTCGAGTGTTCATCGGTGAGTCATATCCGAGAAGACATTCAATGTCTACCAAGTTCAATACTTTGATTGCTCAAGTATTGAATTGCCTCCATCCATTACCTTTACCATCTTCATCCCCGAGCCTTCAAACTCCTCCACAAGCCGATTCCGGTCCATACATTCACTACCGAGTCATCCTCATAACCTATCGAGCCTTTACCGAAATTCCACCACCAAACCACCTTATTTCCATCACATTACACTTCCGCAAACCCCATCCTAAATTGGCCAGAGCCAATTTGCCGATCGCCGTACACGCGACCTTCCCGGTTACATGAAAAGCGACAAGTCCGATCAAGTGTGTGCGATCCTGGTGCACGCTGCACACCACGGCCAAATCTAATTTCTTTATGACCAAGAAAGAGTTGATAAAGACTCTCTAAGAGGGAGGCCCGATTGTACTAGTTTTGTTTTAGGAAAGACTCCAAGAAATTGAGAATGTTCCAAATGAGGTTCAAGCACTTCTTGAGGAGTACCAAGAGGTGTTTTCGGAAGAAATACCCCGTGGTTTACCACCCGTTAGGGGAATCAAACACAAAATTGACCTCAACCCAGGAGTAGTGCTACCAAATCGCCCTTCTTACCGATTGAATCCCAAGGAGGCCAAGGAGCTTCAAAGGCAAGTCCAAGAGCTTCTTGACAAGGGGTTTATAAGAGAATCATTGAGTCCTTGTGCTGTCCCGCTCTATTAGTTCCAAAGAAAGATGGAAGTTTCTGGATGTACGTGGATAGTAGAGCCATAAACTAAATCACCATCAAGTGTAGGTTTCCGATTCCTAGACTTGAAGACATGTTGGATGAGCATAGTGGGGGGGATCCTATTTCTCTAAGGTGGACTTAAAGAGCGGCTACCATCAAATAAGGATGAAGGAAGGCAATGAATGGAAGACGACCTTCAAGACAAAATATGGTATCTTTGAATGGTTAGTAATGCCTTTCGGATTATCTAATGCTCCTAGTACCTTTATGAGACTCACACATTTTGTTTTGAATGATTTCTTGGGAAAATTTATAATTTTCTATTTTGATGATATATTGGTGTTTAGTTTGGACTTTGCTACTCACCTTGCTCACCTTAGATTGTTCTTTGCTACACTCTGAAGAGTTCAATTGTTTGGCAATTTGAAGAAGTGTCCTTTTGTGCAAAAGAGAGTACACTTTCTTAGGTTTATCATTTCCAAGGATGGCATGGAAATCGATGACTCAAAAATTGTTGCAATTCGAGAATGGCCTATTCCCAAGAGTGTGTCGGAAGTTAGGAGCTTTCATGGCCTTGCATCCTTTTACCGAAGGTTTATACAAGGGCTTAGTTCAATTGTAGCTCCTTACCGATTGTACAAAGAAGGGAAATGAGTTTAAGTGGACTCCCGGTTGCCAAGAAAGTTTTGAATTGATAAAGGCCGAACAAGTGAAGAAGATGCATGAGAAGGCAAGCAAGGCCCTCTACAAGAAGAATGAGTATTATGCTAGACAAGCTAACTAAGTAAGGCCCTCGACAAGGCAATGAGTATTACGCTAGGCAAGTAAGGCCCTCCACATATTATGTCGACCAATGATAATCCAAAAATGAAACTTATGTCGACCGCTAAAGACTTATGTCGACCATCGAAGTTCCAGAGACAAAACTTATGTCGACCACTCAATACTTACGTCGACCGGCGAAGTTCCAGAGAGGACCCTTATGTCGACCACAGCACCTTCAAAGGCTAATCAAATACACTTATGTCGACCACTCCAAGATTAGGTCGACCGCTCAGGGACAACGTCAGAGACAAAGTTCCAACGGCTATTTCCTGATGAGTCTAAATGACTATACTTATGTCGACCGCTTCATAAATATGTCGACCGCTCAGGGACAACGTCAAAGCAAATCTTCCAACGGCTATTTCCTTATTAGTCTAAATGGCTATATTTATGTCGACCACTCCCATACATATGTCGACCGCCCAAGTCTCAGTAGATGCAGAAAATTATAAATAGCTGATGAGTAGCCAATTTGAGTAGGAGATTTTCAAGAGAGAAAAATATGCTGAAGTGCTGCCTAAATCATTCTAGAAATCTCTCACTCTCTCAACTCTTGTATTGGCATTTGAGTATTCTTGTTTGTGATTGAGAGAGTCAGTTCTAAACAGCAATCATTGTAATCGAGTGAACTTGTGAAAGGGGTGAAGAGTCATTGTAAAGGGGTGACGCCTCTCATAAAGAAAAGTCAAAAGGTTTTGTTGACACCCGTAAGTCGATCGTAGTGAGCTCAAAGGTTTGAGCATGAAGAATCTTAAAGGAGGTACCTTGGATGGCAGACGTAGGCAATCTTGGCCGAACCACGTTAACTACTCGGTGTCAATTTCTCTATCTCTAAACTCTTATTTGATTGTTTATCTTTTTGGCATTAGAGTTTAAAATTGACCAAGCTAATCGCACTAATTTGATTAAGAATCGACATAAATTTTGATAACCTAATTAACCCCCCACTTAGGTTAATCTCAATCCTACAATTTGTATATGAGCGGGAATCGTGAATTGATTAACCTATACTTACATTTATCATCTAGCGAATAGCATTATGGCCTTTAATATGAATAACACAAACTCTAAAGGTCAATCTACAACTAGGCCACCCCTATTTGATGGAAATAACTATGTCTATTGGAAAACTAGAATGAAAATCTTTATTCAAGCAATGGACTTTAATATTTGGAATGTGATAGAAGAGGGACCAATTCGTACCCACAATAATAGAAAATGAAGTAAGGGTGCCTAAGTCTAGAAATGATTATAATGATCAAGACTTAAAGAATGTAAGTCTAAATGCCAAAGCTATGAACACGTTATATTGTGCACTCACTAGTAATGAATTTAATAGAATTCAAGGGTGCAAAAATGCTAGAGATATATGGCGCTTACTAGAATTAACTCATGAAGGTACTAACCAAGTAAAAGAAAGTAAGGTAAATTTGCTTGTTCATGAGTATGAATTGTTCACTATGGAAAGTAGTGAATCTATTGGTTGCATGTACACTCATTTTACTAACTTGATCAATAGCTTGAAGGTTCTTGGTAAGGTATATACAGAGGAGGAATGTGTTAGAAAAGTCCTTCGAGTTCTACCGCCAGCTTGGCAACCCAAAATGACCGCAATTCAAGAAGCAAAGGACCTTACAGTTCTGAAGCTTGAAGAACTCATAGGATCATTGATGACCCATGAGTTGACCATGCAGGCCAACGAGAAGAAAGCACAAACAGAGAAGGAGATAGACAAGAAGAAGGATATTTCCCTCAAGGCTTCCGTAAGCAAACAAGAAGAAACCGAAAGTGAGGAATAGGATGATGAAATTGCTCTCATGACAAAGTGATTAAACAAATTCCTCGAAAGGAAAAAGATGAAGAGAAACCAAACCTCAAATAGTGATAAACAAACCGGTGATAAACAAGAGGAAATCACTTGCTATGAGTGTGGAAAATCGGGACACTACAAGTCAAATTGTCCTAAAATCAAGTAGTCCAACAAGCCCAAGAAGAAAGCTATGAAAGCTACGTGGGACAAAAGTGAAAATGAAAGCTCATCCGAGGATGAAGAGATAGAACACATGTGCTTTATGGACAAAGAAAATATGGTACGTGACTCATCTAGCAATTGTGATAGTGATGATGATGACATGACGTGTGCCGTTAATATTTTGCTTGATGATTTTAACACGCTTAAGGCTAAACACAAAAAATTGAAAAAGGATTATGTTGATTTATTAGAAAAGCATGATAAATCACACAACTTATTGCATGATGAAGTAATAGAGCTAAAAAGAAAAAACTTAGACTTAAACAATGTTATTCTCAAGTTTACCGATGGTAGTAAAAACTTGAACATGCTTCTAGGAAGCCAAAGAGTAACATTTGAAAAAACCGGATTAGGTTATGAATCACATATGAAGAAAAAGACTTATAAAAATTTCTTTGTGAAATCTAGTCTGTGCTATAAATGTAATAGAATAGGACATCAATCTTTTACTTGTCCTTTAAGCTCAAATGTTAGAAGATCTAAGGGTGTCCAGATGTGGGTTCCTAAAGCAACCAGTGCTAACCCTCTAGGACCCAAAATTGTTTGGGTACCTAAGAAACTTGTTTGATTTGTTGTGTCGGTGCAAGATGGCCACGTGAAAGATCTTTGGTTTCTCGATAGCGGGTGTTCAAGGCATATGACAAGTGATCCATCTAAGTTCTCTTCAATCAAGCAAAAGAAAGGAAACGTATCTTTCGGGGGTAATCATAACGGGAAGATAATCGTTATTGGAAACATCGGTAACTCTACCTCTCTTATTATTGAAAATAATCTTCTAGTAGATGGCTTAGAACACAATCTTAGAGTATTAGTCAACTATGTGACAAAGGGTATAAGGTTACTTTTGAATCTAATGCTTGCATGATTGAGGATATTTCTAGTCATAAGATCTTGTTCATAGGCTATAGAATTGAAAATGTTTACACTATTGATATGAACAATGTTGCTTGTGTTGATGAAAAATGTCTTATCGCAAATTCTTCAGGTGACAGTTGATCTTAGCATAGAGTTTGAGTCGTGTGCCAAATGGGGAATCAAACAAAGTCTTTGTTTGTTTCAAAATTGGTTATCTAAACCACCAAACCTCTCCAACTTCTTCATATGGATCTCTTCGGTTCTTCCAAGATAGCTAGCTTAGGTGGAAAACATTATGCTTCATAGTTGATGATTTCTTTAGATTTACTTGGGTTTTCTTCCTTTGATCGAAGGATGAAACTTTTGATATATTCTCTTCCTTTAGAAAGAAAGTTCAAAATGAAAAGAAGCTCTCTATTGTTGCTATTCGGAGTGATCATGGAGGAGAATTTGAAAATGAGAGATTTGAACTCTTATGTCTTAAGAATGGTATCAATCATAACTTCTCTTCCCCTAGGACTCCTCAACGAAATGGAGTTGTTGAGAGAAAGAATAGGTCTTTACAAGAGCTAGCTAGAACCATGCTTGATGAAAATTCTCTTCCTAAGTATTTTTGAGCTGAAGCCGTCACCACGGCTTGTTATATAACTAACCCAGTATCAATTCGCCCAATCTTAGAAAAGACCCCTATGAAATTTGGATGCGCAAAACACCTTGTGTCAAGTATTTTAGAACTTTCGGGTGCAAGTGCTTTATTGTAAACACTAAGGACAACCTAGGAAAGTTTGACTCCAAAACCGATTTTGGAATTTTTCTAGGATTCCTCATCTAGTAAAGCCTATAGAGTCTTTAATAGGAGAACCTTAGTGGTCGAAGAGTCTATACATGTTACTTTTCATGAAACATCTAATCGTATTAGCAATTTGGGTGAACATGATTCATTTGAAAAAGACATGGACTCTTTTCATCCTCCAATAGATGACAATGTTAGAAATCTTCCTAAAGATTGGAAATATGCCAAAAGACATCATATAGAAGACATTGTAGGTGATCCTAACCTAGAAATCAAAACTAGAGCCTCACTTAGAAATCTTTGTGAAAATGTAGCTTTTATCTCTCAAATCGAACCCAAAAAGTTTGATGAGGCCATTATTTATGAAAAATGGATTGTGGGCATGAATGAGGAGTTAAATCAATTTGAGAGAAATCAAGTGTGGGAATTGTTTTCTAAGCCTAAGGATCGCACCTTTATCGGTACTAAATGATTTTTCAAAAATAAGTTAGATGAAAATGGTGTGGTTGTTAGGAATAAAGCTAGGTTGGTTGCAAAAGGATATAATCAAGAGGAAGGAATTGATTTTGAGGAAAATTTTGCACCGGTAGCACAAATGGAGTTTTTCGCATGCTACTTGCCTATGCTTGCTATAAAGACTTCACTCTCTTTCAAGTGGACGTTAAGAGTACCTTTCTAAATGGATATATTAAGGAAGAAGTTTATGAAAAACTTTCTCTTGGATAAAGAGTTCAATATGGGAAAACATTGGATCGGTTGACATAAACATTGGATCGGTCGACATAAACATTGGAACGGTCGATCGATAACCCTGTTGTTTCCCAGAATTAAAAATTCAAGTTCGCAATTTTGAAGCCCAAAATCAAACTTGCCTCTCTCGCGACTTTCTCTGGCAACTCTCCACTCTCTCGTGCGTTCTCTAGCGACACTCTGCTCATCTCGACTTCCCACTCCAATTGATATGGCTTCAACTTCTCAACCTCCGAAGAGAAAACGAACAACCAAGTCTAAATCTGCTCATCCTCCTACTACACCTCCTTCGGCCATTGACAAACACCTTTTTTGCAATGATACTGCTCAAGAAAGGTATCTCCAACACTTTCAAGCCAAACTTCTTATCTTGAGTAGAGTTTATCAGCACCTGAATATTACGGGCATCGATATTTATGAGTATTGTCTTTATTTGGGATTAACTGCCCTGTTTGGACTTAGGAATCGATACCAAGAAGAGGCAATTCTCCTATTTTATGCTAATTTTCACTCTACTCCATAGCCATTTACACTTAAGAGTTTTGTCTATGGTAAACCTATTAAGATCACCATTTTGGCATTAAATTCGATGTTGGAGTGTCATGTTAATGAGTTTACTGACAGATATTATGAGCAAGGGAAGGAGCCCTCTTTGGTTTGGTTCTCCGACTATAGAGATTTTCTGAGAATGGCTGCTAGAGATCCCGATAATGTGACTTACAAATCAAAAGCTAGTGACCTTAATATTACGGCACGGTTAGTCCATCACATTATTACTTACAACCTTTTACCTAAGGATGGGCATCGCGATCACATTAGCCATATGGAACTATACGTCCTTTACATGTTCTTTCACCGACATGAGTTCAACGTTGGTTTTATTGTCATGCGGTGTATGATGGAAGTTTTGGATGTGGCATCCAAGTCCTTACCCTTCCACATCTTACTCATGGACATTTTTGCCAAGCAAGGCGTAGAGTTTTCGACTCCCACTTCTTTTATCAAGGTGAGGAACCTTGATATTTATTCTTGCTCTATACTTGCTCATATATGATTAGCACAAAGTGATGATGGTATTTGGCATTACAAGAATGCCTTGCCTCCCCAACCTCCTACATCATCTAGTGATCCTCCTCTGACTGAAAATGAAATTCACATTCCTCCTAAGCATAGGACCGCTCGTAGCAAGCATCATTCTTCCTCCTTGATAGAAGAGCACTTCGATATGCTCATTGGTCTCATCTCTAACCTTGCATCCTCTGTTGAGTCTCTCCACAAGAAGGTTGATGGTCTTAAGAAAGAGATTGATGCTTGGGATGAATATTTTGAGGAAGAAGAGGATTATGAAGAACTAGTTGCAGCCCCTCCTAGAACTTCTATCCATTCCTCTCCAGCTCCCATTGTTGAGCCATCTCTCACACTAGTTCCAAATGTTGAGTCCTCTGTGACTCCAGCTCGTGCTCCTGACACGAAGCCTATATTCACTCCCGATATGGTGTTGCTCCCATCTCATGCGGGAACTGTGGTACTCGATTCTCCATCCACTGTCCCTATTGCTTCTCTAGCTCTGGATGTGCCTAGATCACTACTCGTCGGTTTTTAGATTTAGTTTGATTGTTTGTATGTTTTGAGACAATCTCTTTAAGACAATAGTTTTTTTTTTGTTGTTTACATCCCTCTTGTGCTATTTTGTTAATGCTTTATCTTATAATTTTTTTGATAATGACAAAGGGGGAAATGTATTATGAATATGGTAAAGGTGCGTGGATTGAATGTTTCTAAAGATATCGAATGAATGATAAATGCATGCCTTTTTTATTGTTTGCAAATTTATGGGGGAGCATGCATATAATATGGGGGAGTAATTAACAATTTGAGCATATAGTCAATTTATCTTTCAAATGGTTTGTCATCATCAAAAAGAGAGAGATTGTTGCTTTTAAAGATATTTAAAATAACCAATTATTTTTTATGATGATTATTGTTTAATTGAATCATTGATAGATAAAAGCTAAATTGAATATGATTATGATTATGTTTATTTGAGTAATGTTGTGACACATCATATGGACTTACTCATTTATGTGAAATACCGTACAAATTAATGTCTAACAAGTTTCCTAAGTGCTGCAGAATTCTAAGTTTTTTCACAGGTTATGTTGACCACTTGAAGCATATGTCGACCGCACTATGGTCAGAAGCAACACATGTGTCGACCGCTTGCAGATTATGTCGACCGATGATATTCCAGAAGCTGTATGTTTGTCGACCGCTCACATATTATGTCGATCATTGATAATCCATAAACAAAACTTATGTCGACCGCTAAAGACTTATGCCGACTGCCAAAGTTCCAAAGACAAAACTTATGTCGACTGCTGAAGGCCTATGTCGACCGGCGAAGTTCCAGAGATGAACCTTATGTCAGCCACAACACCTTCAAAGGCTAATCAAATACACTTATGTCGACCACTCCAAGGTTATGTCAACCGCTTAGGGACAACGTCAGAGACAAACTTACAACGGCTATTTTCTTATGAGTCTAAACAACTATATTTATCTTAATCGCTCTCGTACATATGCGACCGCCAAAGTCTCAGCAGACACATAAAATTATAAATAGCTGATGAGAAGCCAATTTGAGTAGGAGATTTTCAAGAAAGAAAAAAATGGCAAAGTGCTGCCCAAATAATTCTAGAAATCTCTGACTCTCTCAACTCTTGTATTGGCATTTGAGTATTCTTGTTTTTGATTGAGAGAGTCGGTTCTAAACCGCAATCATTGTAATCAAACAAACTTGTGAAAGCGGTAAAGAGTCATTGTAAAGGGGTGACGCCTCTCATAAAGAAGAGTCAAAAGGTTTGGTTGACACCCGTAAGTCAATCATAGTGAGCTCAAAGGTTTGAGCGTGAATAATCATCAAGGAGGTACCTTGGAGCGCGGACGTGAGCAAGCTTGGCCGAACCGCGTTAACATTCCAGTGTCAATTTCTCTATCTCTAAACTCTGATTTGTTTGTTTATCTTTTCTGCATTGGAGTTTAAAATTGACCAAGCTAATTGCATGAATTTGATTAAGTACCGACGTAAAATTTGATTGACCAAGCTAAGGTTTGGGTTTAGGGCTTTGAGCTTAGAGATTTGTGGTTTTGGCTTTGCGATTGGGGCTTTCGGCTTAGGTTTTCGGACATGGGTCTTAGGGCTTAGTGCTTTGGGATTGTGCCTTAGGTATAAGGGCCTTGAGCCTTGGGCTTTGGCCTTCAGGATTATGCCTAAAGGCTTAATGCTTAAAGCTTTGATCTTTGAGCTTTGAGCTTTGAGCTTTGGGCTTTGGGCTTTGGGCTTTTGGCTTTGGGCTTTCGGCTTAGGGTTAGGGCTTAAGGCTTAGGAAATAGGTTTTTTGGCTTAGGGCTTCTGCCTTATGACTTAGAGCTTGAGTCTCAAAGCTTAGGGTTATGAAATATTGTTAAAGGCATAGGGTTAGGGTTTCATACTTAGGACTTAGGGCTTTAGGCTTGGCGCTTAGGACATAAGGCTTAGGGTTAGGGTTTAGGACATAAGTCTTAGGGTTTAGTGCTTTGTTCTTTAGAAATAGGCTTTGGGTTTAAGGTTTGAGGCTTACAAAATAGGGCTTCGTGCTTTGGGATGAGGGCTTTGGTCTTTAAGCATAGGGCTTTAGACTTGGCGCTTAGGGCTTAGGCTTAGGATTTTGGACTTTGGTCTTCGATCTTTGGCTTGAAGGCATGGATTGGGGCTTCGAGCTATAGACTTTTGCTTTGGGCTTTGGGCTTTGGATATTTGAATTTAGGGCTTTGGGCTTATGGCTTAACGCTTTGGGATAAGACATAGTGCTTAGGGCTTTGGCTTTGGGCTTTTTTCTTAGGGATTTTGGCTTTTGGCCTAGGATTTAGGGCTTTCCGCTTAGGTCTTTTTTGTTACGGTCTTTGGGCTATGTGTCTAAGGTTTAGGGGTAAAGGATTAGGGATTTAGGCTTAGGGATTATGCGTGAAGGGTTAGGGCTTAGGGTTTATGGTTAACGATGTATGGCTTAGGGCTAAAAGGTTAGGGCTTTAGGATTTCATATTAAGGGTTAAGAGTTAGAGGTTAGTGCTTAGGGCTATAAGCTTTAGGCTTTGGGATTAGAGATTTGGAATTTGAGCTTAGGACTTAAGGCTTACAGCTTAGGGCTTTGGGCTTAGGGCTTAGGGCTCAGGGCTAAGGCTTTGGGCTTTGGGCTTAGTGCTTTGGATTTAGGCATTGGGCTTTGTGTTTAATGTTTAGGGCTTATGGAATAGGGCTTTGGTCCTTAAGCTTAGTGGTTAGGATTTTAGGCTTTAGACTTATGGCTTATGGATTAGGGCTTTGGGCTATAGGCTTTTGCTTTGGGCTTATAACTTAGGGCATTGGAATAGGTCATAAGGCTTAGGGCTTTTTGCTTTGGCTTTGGGCTTTTAGATTAGGGCTTTGTTTTTAGTGCCTATGTCTTTTGGATAAGGGCTTAAGGATATAGGCTAATGGCTTAGGCCTTAATGGTTAGGGCTTAAGGTTTAGGTGTAAAAGCTTAAGGATTTAGACTCAGGGCTTAGGCCTCAAAGGTTAGGGCTTAGGGTTTAATGCTTAGGGCTTTAGGCATCATGACTAAGGGTAAAGGGTTAGAGGTTAGTGCTTATGACTTTTTGCTTTAGGCTTAGGGCTTTAAGCTTTGGGCTTTGGGATTAGGGCGTTTGGCTTTTGGCATTGGCCTAGGGCTTAGGACATAGGTTTTAGGGCTTAGGCTTAGTGATAAAGCTTAGGGCTAATGGATTAGGGCTTTGGCTTTAGGGATTAGGGATTAGGTCTTAGGGCTTAAAGCCTAGGGCTTAGGGCTTTGAGATCAAAGCTATGAGCTTAAGCCTTTAAGTTTAGGACTTAGGGCTTAGGTTTTTGGGTCTGGGCTTAGCGTTAACAAATTATAGACTTTTGCTTTTAGCATAAGGCTTAGGGCCTAGGGCTTGTGGCTTTGAGCTAAGGGTTTAAAGCTTTTGGCTTAGGGCTTTGTGCTCAAAGCTTGGAAATTAGGGCCAAGTACTTTAGGCTAAGGGCTTTGGTCGTTGGGTTTGGTGTTTAGGATTTATGGCTAAGGGCTTAGGGTTTCTGGCTTAGAGCTTAGGTTTTAGGACTTAGTGTTTATGGCTTAGGTATTAGCTGACATGCCACAAGAACCATCGATGGGAGCCGAGCCTCAAGGAGTCAAGTCCCGAGCCCGCGCCAAGGAGTTTTATAACAATTGTGCTCTTTTTGTAAGGGATGTCTTGCAATGATTCAGCATATTGGACCCAACATTGAAAGGTAAGGAGAAGCCCAAGCAACTCCTCATTTGGAGAGCTAGCTCAGGAGGCCATGGAGGTTGGATGGAAGGAGTCGAGCCCCCATGCTAGTGGTCTAAGCAACAAAGCATGGAGACCACAATTTGTTCAGCACAACTGGACCTCCAAAGCTTGCTCCACCAATTTGACAACAGGCCCACCTTCTAATGAAGACAACGTATTCATAAGAAATGTAGACAAATTCTCAAGGTTTCTAGAGAGTGGTAGAATTTTCAAATTGAATACTGTTTGCTCTGTCAAACGATGCAATCACAGAGAGCCCAAGAAGAGCCTTACCCGAGAAGAACAATTTCCCCGTTTTGAAGTCCACAAGCATCAAGACATTGGTTCAAGCCCAATTCCAAGAGATAAGAAACGAATTACTCTTAGCCTTTTGAATGTGTTTGTTTTTTTGTTTCAGTTTTACCAACTTACTTTTAGGGTAGGGTTTGCAAAATAGGTTTCCCATGGGTTTGCATGGGTAAGCCATGAGTTTCATGGGTTTTGTGGGTTTGTGGGTTTTATTCTTTTATTTTTTATGTTGTTGATCTCTCTCTCTTTTGGATAGCTGATAACTCCAAGAAAGAGACGTGGGAGACAAGCTTAGTGGGGACCACGGAAATGCACCTCCCAAATCCAGGTACGTGACTTCAACCACTCTCCAGTTGTCATAGGATAAGCGTATAATCCTTATTAGCTCTTCTCCATCTCCGGTTACCTCCTATTTTTCGATCAACTCCATTTCCTTTTTCGATCATCCCCTTTTTAGCACCTGATAATCCCGTCTGCATATCTATCAATTTCCCCAAGCTTTTAACCTCATTTTTGGAGGGTAAGCTTTCCATTCATTCACTGAGCGTGTAGTGATCCTTTTTCTTCCTCACCCTTCATGAAATCTATCATTAGGGCTAGGGCTTAGGGATTAGGGATTAGGGCTTAGAGCATAGGGCTTTGGGATCTAGGATTAGGGCTTTTGGCTTTTAGATTGTCCTTCGGGCTTAGGACTTACTGCGTAATGCTTACTACTTTAGGCTTCGGGCTTAGAACTTAGTGCTAAGGGCTTAAAGCATAAGGCCTTGGGCTTAAGGTTTCAAGCTTTGGGATTAGGGCTTTGGCTTCGAGCTAGGGCTTAGTACTTAAGGCTTATGACTTTGGGTACTAAGCTTAGGGCTTAGAACTTTGAGCGTGTGCCTTTGGGCTTAAGGCTTTAGACTTAGGGATTTTGGCTTTTTGAATAGTGCATCAGGCTTAGATTGTAGGACTTACGTTCAGGACTTCGTTTTTTGCTTTGGGCTTAGGGCTTTGGATATTAGACTTAGGGCTTATACTTAAGATTTAGGACTTACGACCTCAAAATAGGGCTTTTGGATTAGGTCTTTAGGCTTGAGGCTTAGAGTGTAAGGATTAGGGCTTCAGCTCAGGGCTTTGGGCTTAGAGATTTACGCTGAGGGCTTTGGGCTTTGGGCTAAGTGTTTAGGGCTTAGAGCTAAAAATTTATGGCTTAGGGCTTAGTTATACTTGGTCTTCCACGTACTAGTAACGCCATATATTCTATTATGGTAGTAGTAGATTGGTTTTCCAAGATGGCTCACTTCTTAGCATGTAATAGAACCGATGAGGCTATCCATGTAGCTGAACTCTTCAAGGTATTCCAAGGTCCATAGTTTTGGATCGGGATACCAAATTCTTAATAGGTTTTAGGAAGACAATTTGGAAAAGAGTAAGTACAAAATTGCTCTTTAGTTCATCTTTTCACCCTCAACAGGATGGACAAACCGAAGTAGTAAACCACACTTTGGGAAATTTGTTAAGAAGCATTGTGAGTAAGAAAGGCACAAATTGGGACATAAAACTCACTTACATTGAATTTTTAACAACCGAAGTGTTAATCAATCAACCTAAATGACTCTTTTTGAGGTAGTTTATGGTTTCAATCCTTTAACTCCTCTTGATTTATTGTCTTTGCCTAACAATGAAGTGACCAGTACGAATGGAGCCAAGAAGGCTGATTTAGTAATAAATTGCATGAAAGGGTTAGTCGATCCATTAAAAAAGCTAACAAGCCTTATGCTAAGTATGCTAGCCGAGGAAGGAAAGCAATGAATTTTCAAGAGGGAGACTTAGTATGGCTGAATTTGCATAAGGAAAGGTTTCCAAGAGCTGATGGTCCTTTCAAAATTATGGAGAAGATTAATTTGAATGCTTATAAGCTTCTGTTGCACGAAGAATATGGGGTGTCGGCTACTTTCAATGTTCAAGACTTGTCTCTTTACATTGAGGAAGTAATAGATGATTTAGAGGTAGAGGTTCAGCCTCTAGATTTAAGGATAAATCCTTAAACATCTCAGGAGGATGACATGCCTCGGGTTCTCCTTCCTAAAGGTGCTATCACCCGAAACCGAGCCAAATGATTTCCAAATCTGTTTCTTTATTTTGCAAGGATCATATCTAATGGAATATCATTTATGGAGCCCTCTTCTAAGGTTCAAGGAGAAGAAGTAAAGTGTACCTGAGAAGATAGTGCACCCAAGAAGATAGCATTTGGCGCACCCAATTTCTAGCATTGCATAGCCCATGCAGCTTTATTCATTTACAAACTTTGTTTTTAGTTTCAGCTCATTTCATGCTTACTTTCGTGCACATGGGAATGACATGGGTATGACGTGTGTTTTATGTGTTTCTTATGAGTTTTATGACTTTCTTATGGGTTTCTTATGAGTTTTATAGGCTTTTACTTTTTAATTAGCAGGTAACTCTCTCCCTTCAAGTCGAGAAAGTTTAGTTTGCTTCATGTGATGTTAGTTAGCTGCTAAGAAGTCTCTAGAATTAGTTTTCCTCCTTTTTATTTTCACAATGAATATAGTAACTCAGCTTAGGTTGATTCATTCAACTTAATGTGGCTATAATTTTAGCTTACTTAGCGTCTATAAATACCTCACTTGAGGATAGTTGTAACCAGCTTGGTGATATTGAAAATTAGAGTGCATTGACCTTTTTTGGAATTAATTTTCAAGCCCCCTTCTGATCAAACTCTTACTTCCGAGAAGAACCTGCAATTCAGCTTACTTCCGAGCTATTAAGTTGAGTTTTTCTTGCTGCTTTTCATCAAACCTTTTTTTGGAATTAATTTCCAAGCCCCCTTCTGATCAAACTCTTACTTCCGAGAAGAACCTGCAATTCAGCTTACTTCCGAGCTATTAAGTTGAGTTTTTCTTGCTGCTTTTCATCAAACCTTTTTTTGGAATTAATTTCCAAGCCCCCTTCTGATCAAACTCTTACTTCCGAGAAGAACCTGCAATTCAGCTTACTTCCGAGCTATTAAGTTGAGTTTTTCTTGCTGCTTTTCATCAAACCTTTTTTTGGAATTAATTTCCAAGCCCCCTTCTGATCAAACTCTTACTTCCGAGAAGAACCTGCAATTCAGCTTACTTCCGAGCTATTAAGTTGAGTTTTTCTTGCTGCTTTTCATCATTGTTGCAAGGAAGAAAGGTTAGTAGAAAGTTCGATTTAGCTTTTCACTTCATTTCATGATCACAATCCTCCATCAAACTTTCAATAAATCAGCCATAAATTCCTCACCCCGAACATATTCCGACCTCTATAAAAATTGGCCAAGCATCACCAAATACAATTCATTTGTCGTTAATCTAAGAACAAATGAATTAACCTATCCTACCCTTTCATTTTCGTGTCATTATGCTTAAGGGCTTAGGGCTTAAGGATTTTTGCATAGGGCTTTGGTTGTAGGCTTTGGGCTTTGGGCTTCTCTTTGGGCTTAGGACTTTTGGAGTTGGGCGTGCGACTTTTATCTTTAAGATTAGGGCATAGGGATTATGGCTTGGGGCTTTGATTTTGTGAATTGAGGCATAAGGTTTAGGGTTTTTGGATTGGGGCTTTGGGCTTAGGGCTTGAGGCATAGAGCTTAAGCTTGACGCATTAGTACTTAGCGCTTAGGATTAGGGATTATGTCTTAGGGCCTTAGGCTTAGATCTTTGGGCTTTGATCTTAGGGCTTTGCCCTTAGGATTAGGTCACAAAGTTTAAAGCTTAGATATATAGTCATCCGACATAAGGTTTAAGGCTTAGACCTTTGGGCTATGGGATTTTTGCTTAAGGCTTTAGGATTTTGGCTTTAGGATTTTGGCATCCAGCATTGAGCTTTGGGCTTTCAGCTTAGGGTTTGGGTTGTGGGCTATGAGCACTAGGCTTAGGGCTGAGGGTTTCGAGTTTAGGGCTCATGGCTTATGGCTTTGGTCTTCAGGCATAGAGCTTACGACCTTTGTCTTAAACTTAAGGATTAGGGCTCTTTGTGCTTCGAGCTCATTGCTTAGGGTTTCAAACTTTAGGCTTCAGAATAGGAACTAAGGCTTTGGGCTTATGGCTTTGGGCTAAGGGATTAAAGCTTTGGGCTTAGGGTTTAGGGTTTAGAGCTTTCGGCTTAGGGCTTAGGGCTCTAGGCTTAGAGCTTTGGGCTTAGGGCTTTATGCTTAGAGCTTTGGACTTAGGGCTTTAGTCTTCTAGCTTAGGGCATATTGCTTTAGGTTTTGGGTTTTAGGCTACTTGCTTAGGTTTTAGGAATTAGAGTTTAAGGCGTATGGCTTAGGGATTTGAGTTAGGGCTTTGGGGGCTTTGCGTTGTTAGCTTTAAGCTTTGGTAATAAAGCCTTTGGGTTTAGGGCTCTAAGCATTGAGGTTAAGGCACTAGGCTTTTAGCTAAGGCTTAGGGCTTTAAACTTTGGGCTTAGGTAGAGCTTGCGGCTTTAGGCTTAGGGCTTTGGCTCTAGGCTTTTAGTTCTCTATAGGCATCCCATTGCGCTGAAAGCTTTGGGCTTAGGGCTTAGGGCTTAGAGCTTTGGCTTTGGGCTTGGACTTTAGCCTCGGAGATTTGGCCTCAGGGCTTTCGGCTCAGGTCATTGGTTTTATGCATTGGGCTATAGGCTTCTTTTTGGGCTTTTGGCATTGGGATTAGGGCTTTGGGCTTGGGCTTTGAGCTTGGGGCATTGGGAATAAGGATTAGGGCTTAAAATTTATAGCTATCTGCTTAGGGATTACGGTTAATGACCAAGGCTTTGAGCTTGAAACTTTGGACTTAGTGATAAAAGCTTTGGTCTTAGTGATAAAGGCTTTGGTCTTAGTGATAAAGGCTTTGGTCTTGAGGCTTTGGGCATTGGGTTGGGGCTTTTATTTTTTAGATTGGGGCATACGGATTAGGGCTTGGGGCTTTGATCTTAGGAATCAGGGCATAGGGCTTAGGGTTTCATATTGGGGCTTTGGGCTTAGGGCTTAAGGCATAGAGCTTAAGACCAAGAGATTAGGACTTAGCGCTTTAGGATTAGGGATTATGGCTTAGGGTCTTAGGCTTAGTGACACGAAATTGTTAGGGATTACCCGAAAAATCAGATTTGGGATGAACTTTGGAGGCTTGGATCTCACTAACGAGAGTGATATTTTTAATGAAATTTGGAGAGTATCTTGTTGAATAAGGATAGGATGGATCCTCCAAAAATTGTTAGGATCTCACGGACGGACGGACAATTATGCTGAAAATGGTGAAGGCGGATAATTAATGAAATCAGGGTTTTCCCAGCAGATTCCAGGAAATCAGGGATGATTTCAAATGAACGTATCTCGGAAACGGGGGTGAGTTTTTAAATGCAATTTTGGGTGGTATTGGATGGAGGAATTAGAAAGAGATCCTCAAATTTTGAGAGGATTATTGGGATATCTGATGGAAAGATGAAAATATGTTGATTAAATGACCGAAATCGGTGGATTTCGGATTTTGGTATCTCAAACGAGAGGGGATGGATGAATGAGCTAGGATCCACAATCTCACCCTAAGACCATAAAAATGGCTGGAGAAAAGTGGTAAGGATTAATCATTTTGCTCGGAAAAAACGATCAACTCTGGGGTTGTCTCTTAGTGGCCAAAAAATGGATTTTCGGAGACCGAGTCTTTGGAGTGGAAAACTCCAAAGGGGGAGATCAAAATTGAAAAGAAAACTTCTTTATTCAAATCAATCTGAGAATTACATTCAGCATAGGTAAGATTAAATAGGAAAACTAAGCAACATCACATTCTTCATCGGATGGCCCAAAACATCTCCAAGAAGCACAATCCATGGCATCAAACATGGACCAATGAGGAGCCTCCATGGGATGCCCCTCCTCCATCTCATTAAGCTCCTATAAAATGTCCAAAATGCCCTCCCAAATAATAATTAGATAACCCTAGAATTTTCCATGCAAATCCATGCAACAAACATGTGAAAATAAAATAAAATAAAAACTAATAAGATTTTTTTCCGGGTAGGTTGTTCTACCCTCTCTGTGTTGGCTGTAGTTGACTAAGCAAACAACATCCAATTTTAACGTTCTACCTTTCTTTGGAAAGCTTGAGAAGTCAGATATCTTTCTTGAGAAGGCGTTGTTTGGATTTAGGGCTGCCAAGATCATCAAAAGAGCCAAAAAAGCTTTGGGGGTCCATCTGAGACGGGAAACCCTCACGGTATCTCTAAATACTCAACGAAAAATTCACGTAAAAATTAACTTAAAATTAAAGAAAAATTCCTCCACTTTATTGAATTGATTTTGAGTTGAGTCGTAGGCCAATTTGTCACTTTTTCATGGGACTCCGACTCACCATGCAACGAGAATCTTCAACCGGGATCAAATGCGGGTTCGGGTCTAGACTCCTTGAGTTTTGGTTGAAGTTCCAACTCTTCTCAATGCCAAGTTATAACATATTTTTGGCTTTCTTAATCTTCCAAAGTTCGCTTAAAAATGTGGAAATCTTTAAGTATTTTTTCTGCAAAATTAACACACAAATTAGAAAATTTTCGAGCTCGAGCTCGGATGAGTATTCCGCTCAAGATGCCCATCTGTGGCATGTCAGCTCATGTGGATTACACGCTTACCCTAAGTCCACGGGGAAGTGGCTGAAGTCGTGTAGCATGGCCTAACTCACGCTAGCTAGGAAGAGTAGAAAAACCGTGAAGAAACTCTCGGAAATTGCCGGATATGACTCACCGGAAAAATACCGAGTCTTGGAAGGAGAACCGACCAAGGAGAGGAGAGGCAAAAGCACTCTTTCTATTTCAAATTGCAACTAATGCTGAAAACCTAGGTAACAAGATGAATTTATTTTATGGAAAACATAGATGCAAAAATGGATAGTGATGTTTTATTTTATGGTTTGGAAAAAAAGAACTCGATGATTATTTAGAAATGCGACTTAAAATTCCACCGGATGATGATTTTGATATATTGGGATGGTGGAAAACCAACGAGATCCAATTTTTTATTCTTTCTAAAATGGGACGCGATTTACTAACACCTATTTTTTCTACTGTAGCTTCTGAATCTGGTTTTATTGCAGGTGGTCGTGTATATGATGATCATCGTCGAAGTCTTGCACCAGATCTCATGGAAGCGTTGATATGCATGAAGGACTTGTTCGACACTGTAAAGAGAGACTAACAATGCGAGGATTCTATCACCGAAGAATTCAAACATTTGGAGTTTGATAACTAAAATTTTTTTTGGTTTGAAAGTGTAATTTTTTGTAATTTATTTACACATGTAAATTTTTGATATTTTGCATATGATTGACAATTAGAAAGGTGCAAACCTAGTTGGGATGTATCTAAGTTATGGTGATGCAATTGTCAAAATTATGTGTATAACGGTAGTTATAAAATTTTTTAATAAATTTTTTTTATATTTATTTTAATAAAATATTTACAATAAATTATTAAAAAATATGTATTTTCAATCTTATAACAACAAAAACAACTTGTTAAAAAATATATACAAGATACGTATTTTAAAAATTATTTTGCTCATTTTGCTCGGCTCATTTAGGCTCGACAGGCTCAGCTCGCTCGGCTCGGGATCGGCTCGAATAGGCCCAAGGCTCGCGAGTCGGCTCAAGCCTAAATTTTTTTTAAAAAGTTTGATAGGCTCGACTCAAATAGGCTATACAAGCTCGGCTTGAAAAGCTTAACAGGCTCGATGAGCAAGACTATTTCGAGGGTAGGCTCGCTCGAGCTGGCTCAGATGCCACCTATAGGTGTGGGAAGGGGATGAATGTAAAACTGCCTTTAATTAAAAGTATGGGCTTTATGAGTGCCTAGTCATGCCCTTTAGATTATCAAATGCCCCAAGCACGTTGATGAGATTGATGCACCATGTTTTAAAAGAATTTTTGACAAACCTTATAGTGGTGTACTTTGATGATATATTGATATAGAGTAGAGACTTATCATCCTATGTTAAACACCTTTGGCTCTTGTTTGAAATAATAAGGAATGTAAAGCTATATGGAAACTTGAAGAAGTGTCTATTTGGCCAAGATATAGTTTGCTTTCTTGGATTCATTATCTCTAAGGATGATATTCAGGCCAATGAATCCAAGGTACAAGCCATCCATGAATGCCCTATGCCAAAGAATATTTCATAGCTAAGGAGTTTCCATTGCTTTGCCTCATTCTATATGAGTTTTATTAACAATTTTAGTGCTATTGTTGCTCCCCTTACATATTGCACTAAAAAAGGTAAGAAATTTCTTTGAGTGCGAGCTGGTCAAGCGAGCTTTGAGATGATGAAAGAAAAGTTGAGCAATGCAATAATTTTATACTTCTAGACTTCAACAAAGTTTTTGAGATTAAATGCAATGCATCCAGAGAAAGTATTGGAGCCCTCCTCATGCAAGAGGGAAAACCATTTGCCTATTTTAGTGAAAAACTCAAAGGGGCAACTTTGAACTACTCAACTTACGATAAAGAATTTTATGCAATGATGAGAGATTTTGCTTCAAAAAGAATTTCTAATCAATACCAATCACTTGGGTCTCAAGCACATTAAGAGCTAGCACAAATTTAATCGAATACATGCTAAATTTTTGGAAGCCTTTGAGATATTTCCTCATATTATAAAGTACAAGAAGGGAAAGACGAATGTAGTTGGAGTTGAACTCTTGAGAAAGTATGTGTTACTTACAACGCACAAACACTAATTTTTTTTGTTTTGATTGGATTAAAAGAGTTTGTTAAAGAGACGTTCATTTTGGTCAAGTTTATAAAAACTTGAAGCAAGATGTTGTAAATAGGTTATTAGCCATCATGTAAATAGGTTGTAAATGGTTGGAGTCGTTGGTTAGAGAAGCTCATAGTGGCGGACTTGCAAGCCACTTTAGGGAGAAGAAAACCCTTAAAGCTTTAAAGGAAAATTTTTTACTTGTCAAATCTCCTAAAAGATGTGCACTAAGTGTTAGAGAGGTGCATTGTGTGCATGAAAGCTTAGAGCAAGGTTCTGCCAAACGGGCTTTACTCACCTTTGCCTATTCCTAATCTTCATTGGTAAAAGTGAGCATGGATTTCGTGCTTGGTTTACCACGTATATCTCGGTAAAAAAAATTCAAATATGATTGTCATGGATAGATTCTAAAAAATGGCTCACTTTAAAGTGTCTGCTAAAACCGATGATGCCAACCATTTTTTCAAATTATTCTGCAAAAAAGCTATACGCTTGCATGGTATTCCAATGGAAAAACTTAGGTGGCGAATAAAACCTTAGAAACTCTATTAAGAGGGTTTCCATTTGTAGAATTTTCTTATAATCAGAGTTTGCACAATTCCACCTAAAAGACTCCATTTTAGGTAGTATATGGGTTCAACCCTCAAATCTCAATGGACCTCCTCCCTCTTCCCATCAAGGATGTTGTGAATCCTAATGTAATTGAGAAAGAACTTAGAGAGACAATGATTCATATGCCAAACAAGCTAATTAAGAAAGAAAGTAGGTAGTATTTAATGAAGGAGATCTTGTGTGGCTACATTTGAGAAAAGAGAGGTTTCTCGGCCTTAAGAAATTGAACTACTACCTAGGGCAAATGGACTCTTCAAAGTGTTTGAATGGGTTAACAATAATGCTTATAAATTTGAGTTACCCCGAAGAGTATGAAGTTTTTGCAACTTTAAATGTGCAAGATCTGTCCCCTTATATTCATGAAGAAGGAAGCATTAATGAGAAACCCTATTGGATTTGAGGACAAATCCTAAACTACCCAGAGAGAATGATGTGCTACGTTTGGCACAAATTGTAGTACAAATTGAAGAAAGCTCAAGAACAATCATCACAATGAGCCAAGCTTCCAAAGTCACTAACTTGTTTGCTTGTTTTGTTGGTAAACACTTAGAGAATATTGAAGAGACAAATGCTTCCATCGAGGACAAAGAATTGTTGTATCATGTAATAACTTGGCAACAAGATGACACGAAATAGGGATGGGAATAATGGAAATCTTTCGGATCTGAAGATTTTCAGGGATTACCCAAAAAATTAGATGAACTTTGGACGCTTGGATCTCGCAAACAGGAGTGAGACTTTTAATGAAATTAAGAGGGTATTTTGGTGAATGAGTATAGGATAAATCCTTCAAAAATGGTTAGGATCTCATGAACGGAATGAGAATTAGGCCGAAAATGGTGAAGACGGTTAGTAGGAAAAATTAGTGTTTTCTCGGTAGATCTGAGAAAGCAGAGATGGAGTTGAAACGATCGTATCTTAGAAATGGGGGTGAGTTTGGGGCTGAAATTTGGATGTTTTCTAAATGGATGAGGGTAGACAAGTTATTACATGCGAGATGGAAGACGGATGGTTTGGGAGTCGTGCATGCGAGATGGAAGACGGATGCGGATTGACCGGATATGGAATATTGTGGTAAAAGGTGGTTCCTTTCACGTAAAAAAAATAGATGCTTGAGCTGATGATCCATATTCTCACCCTTAGACCATGAATATGGTTGGATAAATGTTGTAAGGATAGGTCGTCCTAGCTCAGAAGGATGACCAACTCCGGTTGTCTCTGTGTGGTCGGAATATGGATTCTGGAGACCGAGTCTTTGGAGGGAAAAACTCCAAAGGGGGAGATTAACAATTTGAAAAGAAAATATTCTAAATTAAAATATGAGATTACAAGCTGCAAATGAAGGATTGAATCAGCCAACAAGGGAGCCTAATTTTCGTGATCTAATTGGATGGTTAAGATCCATCCGAAAGATGTTATCTAACGCACCAAAATGAAGGAAGATGTTGACCCATGAGGAGGCTCACGCTCCCCCTCTTTGAACCGATCATAATTTCCTTCATTTTGTGCCTAAAGTGCCCTCTTATCAGCTAACGAAAACCCCCATTTAAATCTATGCAACAAGTTTAAGTAAAAATAACCTAACTCGGGAAATAGAACCCTAAAATTAAAATGCATTAAAAAATAAGCAAAAATCTATTATTCCTCAATCCTTTTTGTGTTCCTGGAGTGTTATTTCTTGGGATTGGATGAGGTGGAGTGCTCTCCCATTTCTTCATGTATCTTGAGAGTTTTATCTACCAGTAGTTTCTCTATCCAAGTTAGCATGTAGGTGAGGTTCTCTTTGTCCAAATCCGTGGGTTCCAATACTTCAAAATTTTGTAGAGTCTCTCCTGCAAAAAAAAACCAAACTTATTAGAAAGATCCCGAGCTCGGGCTCAGGTAATGGCTCCTTTAGGTGTAATTTTGGATAGGGTATCCTGAGGCATGTCACAAGATAATAGGCTGAACAAAACTCTCGGATCGTTGAGCACGTTAGAGGAAGAATGAAACCACCCACGATAAACCTTTTGTATGTTTTTGCCCAGCCAAGTTTAGAGACAATAACATGGGGTGAAGAGCTTGTTTTGGAGTCTCTAGCAACCCAATTTTGCAGTAATTTGGTTGATGTCTCTCATTTGACCTCACCTTATTCCAATTAGAGAAAAGCTAGAAAAATCCCCTTCTTCCTTCTATTTCCAATCACTAACCTTTATATCACTTTTTTTAAGCCACAAAGTTGTAAGACTTCTAATTTTTATCACCTTCACCCCATCCAATGAGATCTTAATGAAATCCCTGCAAGCCCACTATTCTTTTCATATCACTTTTTTGCAGCCACCTAGTGATAAGACTTCACCTTTTAGCACCTTCACTTCATCCAATTAGATCTCAGCAAAATCCCTGCTAGCCCACCATCTTTGTAGCCATTAAATGAAAGACTTTTACCCTTGTTATCACCGTCACCTCCAATCACGTGTGGACATGTGGCCTCAAGCATTGAATGGAAGGAAAGCCTTTGGGAGCATTCAGATTACTTTTTCATTTTATTACTACTTTTCCAGCACACTTTTTACTAATCTATTTTAGCTAGCCCTAGGAAAAAAAGTGATGCATGTAATTTAGAGGCTATATAAGCCTTCCTTAGCACATTTTGTAGAGGTTGTTGAACCCATAATATGCAGAGCATTTCTTGATTTAGTTTTTTAGGAATCCTCCAAACACCCTTTCATTCTATTTGGTGAGTAATATCCATGTGTGTGGGAGAGTTTTATCATCTCCTTGCTAGTTTTCAACTTAGTGACTTGCTACAATCTTTGCCACTTCGTGCAATAGGGAGTCAATAAGATTGTAGATTTTTTTTGCTTTCTATCATTTCTTAACCCATCAGTGTTTTGTTTTTTTGGTAACGTGGCACGTCATTGTATCTTAGGGGTTAGGACTTATGGCTTATGCTTTGGTTGTAGGGCTTAGATATTAGGGCTTAGGACTTAGGCATCTTGGCTTCAACCATACAACTTATAAATTATGGCTTAGGACTTACAGCTTTGTGCTTCGGGCTTAGGTCTCAAATCTTAAGGCTTAGTAATTTTGGCTTATGGGATACGGCTTATAGCTTGGGCTTTGGGCTTTGCGACTTGAGCTTAGGGCTGTGTGCTTAAGCTTTAAGATATGGGCTTACAGCTTAGGTCTTATTACTAAAGGCTTCAAGCTTTCAGCTTCGGTGTTAGGGATTAGGACATGATACTTATGACATAGAGCTTTGAGCATTGGGCTTAGGGCTTTGTGCTAGAACTTTGGGCATATGGTTTAAAGCTCAGGACTTAGGGCTTAGGACATTGGTCATAAGGCTTAGTACTTACAACTTGGGCTTTAAGCTTCATGCTTCTGGCTTGTGCCTAAGGGTTTGGGCTTCATGCTTGTGTCTTAGGGTTTAGATATTTGCACATTCAGATTTGGGCTTTAGGCTCAGGGCTTTGTGCTAATGGCTTAGGACTTTGGAATTAGAGCTTTGGGCTTTGGGCTTTGGGAATTTGGGATAGGACTTCTGGCTTTGGGCTTCAAGCTATAGGCTTAGGGCTAAAGGCTTAGGACTTTGGGCCTAGATTGTAGGACTATGGTGTTAAGGCTTATTTCTTAGGGCATTGCGCTTCGTGCTTAGGCGTTAGGGCTTAGGCTTAGGGATTTTAGCTTCGGGAATACAACTTAGGTGTTAGAGTTCTGGGTTTTGTGCTTTGGGTAACGGTCTTTGGGCTTAGGACTTAGGGCTTTTTGCTTCATGCATAGGGTATACGGCTTCGCGCATAGGGTATAGGGCTTCAAGATTATGTCTCAGGGTTTCTCGCTTTGGGCTTAGGTCTCAGGGCTTAAGGCTTAGGGATATTAGCTTTGGGTATAGAGCTTATAGCTTTGAGCTTTAGGATTTGGGCTTAAGGAGTTAGGCTTTTTGCTATAGCTTTAGGCTTTAAGCTTCGAGGTCTGGACTTTGAGCTTTGGGCTTTGAGCTTTGGGCTTAAGTATTAGGGTGTTTGGCTTGGGGATTAGGGCCCAGGCTTGAGTTTTAGGACTGAAGGCTTTTAGCTTTGGGATTTGGGCTTAAGGATTAGGACATAGGACTTATGGCTTAGAGCTTAGGGAATTGTGCTTAGGGCTTAAGGCTTAGGGCTCTAAGCTTTGGGCTTAGGACTTAGGGCTTTTGCCTTTGGGCTTAGTGCCTAGGGCTTTGGGCTTCGAGCTTAGGAAATGAGGCTTTGAGATAAATGGCTTTGGGCTAAGGGATTAGAGGTTATATCTTAGGGTCGGGGGCTGAGGGCTTAAGTCTTTGGAATTAAGGCATAGAACTAGGGCTTTGATCTTATGGCATTGGGCTTACAACTTTGAGCTTAGGGCTCAGGGCTTTGCGCTTTAGGATTAGGTTAAAGGGCTTAAGGCTTTTGTCTTTGGGAATAGGGCTTAGGGCAAAATGGTTAGGGCTTAGGGCTTATTCCTTAAGACTTTGGGCTTTGGGCATAAAGCTTTGGGCTTGGGGCTTTGGGTTTTGGGTTTTGGGCTTAGGGCTTTGCAATTAGGGATTAGGAAAAAGTGCATGAAGCTTTGGGCTTCAGGCATAAAGCCTAGAACTAAAGGCATATTTCTTAGGGCTTAGTGCTTAGTGCTTCGGGCTTAGGGCTTAGAACATAGAGCTTAGGGCTTAGAGCATAGGGCTTCGTGCCTTGGGCTTAACGCTCCAAGTTTAGGGCTTACAGCTTTGGCTTTGGGATTTGTGTTGATAACTTGGAAATAAGGCTCGAGCCTTAGCTTTGGGCGTAGGTCATAGGTCTTTGGTCTTAATGCTTAGGTCTAGGGTTTTAAGGCTTGAGACTTTTCACTACTGGTACAGGACTTAGAGCTTAGGGCTAGGCTTAGAGATTTTAGCTTTGGGCTTTGAGTTTTAGGATTAGTGATTTTGGCTTCAAGCTTCAGACTTAAGGCTTACCACTCTGGCCATCTGTCTTAGAGCTTAGGGCTAAGAGCGTTGAGCTTTTGGCTTTGAGCTTAGGGCTTAAGCTTAGGTTTTGGGATTTAGGCTTTTGGATTGAGGCTTAAGGCTTAAGTTTTAGGACTTAGGGCTTAGGGGATAGGGCTTTGGACTTTGGTCTTTGGTCTTTGGGCTTTGGGCTTTGGGCTTCATACTTAGGGCTTAAGGCTTAGGGCTATGGGCTTCCAAATTAAGGCTCACGACGTAGGTCTTAGAGGCTTAGGCTATGGGTATTAGGCTTAGGGATTTAGGCTTTGGCTTAGGGCTTACATGGATTTAGGCTTGGGGACTAGGGCTTGGAGCATAGGGCTATGGGAATAGGGCTTTGAGGTTAAGGCTTAGTACCTTGGGCTAAGGGCTTAGTAGTTAAGGTTTAGTGCTTAGAGCTTAGGGCTTAGCAGTTCTTGCTTAAGGTTCAAGGCTTAGGGATTAAGGATTTGAGATTAGGGCATAGGACATAATGCTTAGGGCCTGGGGCATATGAGTTTGGGCTTAGGTTTAAAGCTTTTGGCTAGGACCTTAGAGTTTAAGGCTTAGGGATTAGGTCTTCTAGCTTAGAGCTTATGGCTTATGGATTAGTGCTTAGGGCTTAAGGCTTTGCGCTTAGGGATTACGACTAAGGGCTTAGGTCTTAGGTCCTAGGGTTTTTGGCTTAGGAATTAGGACTTAGGTCTTAGGGCTTTTGGCTTAGGAATTGGGGCTTAGGTCTTAGGGCTTTTGGCTTAGGAATTAGGACTTAGGTCTTAGGGCTTTTGGTTTGGGCTTCGTGCATAAGATATAAGGCATGAGCCTTAGGGCTTTTGGCTTCGTGTTTGGGGCGTAGAGCATTGGGAATTTGGCCTTTTGCTTTGAGCTTAGAGCTATGGGATTAGGTATTAGTGCTTAGGGATTAGGGATTTGGGTTTAGAGCATAGGACATAAAGCATAAGGCCTAGGGCTTATGGCTTTTGCCTTGGGCTAAGCGCTAACAGTTTAGGGCTTAGGGCTTAGATATTCTATCTTAGGGCTAAGGGTGTAGAGCATAGGGCTATTGCATTAGGGCTTATGGCTTAGGTCTTAGGACTTTAAACTTGGGACTTTAGGCTTAGGGCTTGGGATTAGGTTTCAGGGCTTAGGTTCAAAGCTTTTGGCTTAGGGATTAGTGATAAGGTCTCAAAGTTTTGAGGTCAGGGCTCTAGGCTTACGGATTTGGGCTTTGGGCCCTAGGCTTTGAGCTTAGGCCATTCAAATTGGGATTTAGGGCTTAGGGTTTTGGAATCTAGGCTTAGAACTTAGGCTTTAGGTTTTATGGCTTAGGACTTAGGGGATAGGGCTTAGGGTTTTTGCTATATGGCTTAGTGCTTTTCGCTTTAGGCATTGGGGTTTGGGTTTAAGTTTTATAGAATATGACTTCTAACCTAGGGCTGATGGCTTAAGGCTATGAGCTTAGGGCTTTGGGCTAATTGGATTAGAGGTTAGGGTTCTAGGCTTTAAACTTTGGGGTTAGATCTTTGGTCTTAAGGGTTAGGTCTTAAGGGTGAGGGTTATGGCTTGAGGATTTGTCCTTCAGACTCTAACTTTGGGCTTTGAGATTTAACTTTGAGCTTAACGCTTAGGGCTTTAGGCTTTGGCCTAAGGAATGAGGCTTAGGACTTTGGCTTTTAGCTTTGGGCTATGGGATTAGGGATTCAAGCTTTTGGCTTAGGGTTAAGGGCTTTGGGCTTAGGGCTTGGAAATTAAGACTTAGGGCTTTGGGAAAGGACTTTGGCCTTTAGGCTTAGGGCTTAAGGCTAAGGGGTAAAGGCTTTGGGCTTTGGGCTTTGGACTTAGGGTTTAGGACTTTAAGCTTCGGGCTTTAGCCTTAGTGCTATTGGCTTTGCGCTTCAGGCTTTACCCTTAGTGCTATTGGCTTTGTGCTTTGGGCTTTAGGTTTAGTCCTTAGGCTTTAGGGTATAAGGCTTAGGGTTGAGGGCTTATGTTTTAAGGGTCTAAGCTTAGAGCTTATCGCTTAGGTTCTAGGTCTTTGGGCTTTGGGCAAGGCTTAGGGCTTAGGGCTTATGACTTTGGTCTCTAAGCATTAGGCTTAAGGCTTTGGGCTTAGGGCTTAGGGCATAAGGCTGAAGATTGAAGGCATAAGGTTTTTTGCTTTGAGCTTCAGGCCTAGGGCTTAGGGCTTTATGCTTAGGGCTTTGGCTATGGGCTTTGGGAATGGGGTTTATGGTTTAGGTTTAAGGACTTAAAACTTAGTGCTTAGAGATTATGCATTTGGGCATTGGGTTTTGCGCTTAAGGCTGGGCTTAAAGCTTTAAGCTATAGGGCAAGGGCTTAAGAGTTAGGGCTTTGGGCTCAAGGCTTTAGGCTTTCGGATTAGAGCTTAAAGCTTAAGGCTTTGGCCTTTGGGCTTTGGCCTTAAGGTTTAGTCCTTTAGGCTTCGGCCTTATGGCTTATTGCTTAAGGCTTTGAAATTTTACCTTAAGGCTTTAAGCTTCAGGATTAAGGCTTAAGGATTATTGCTTTAAGCTCTGGGCTTTACGATTTGGGCTTCAGGTTTTGGGCTGAGGGCTTAGACCTTCAGGCTTTGGGCTTTGGCCTTAGGGCTTTAGGCATTGGGCTTTGGGATTTGGGAATTGGAATGGGCCTTGGGCTTAGGGTTTGGGCTTAGGTTTTCGGCCTAGGGCTTTGGGCTTTGGGATATTGGATTGGGGTTACGGGTTTAGTTTTTAGGACCTAGAACTTAGGGCTTAGGGCTTAGGTCTCATGGCTTTAGGTCTTGGGCTTTGGGCTTTGGGATTTGGGTTCAGGGTCAAACTTTGGGCTTTGGGCTTGAGGCTTAGGGCTTAGTACTTAAGACTTTGGAATTAGATATTTAGTGTTTAGGCTTAAGGTTTAAGGATAAGGGCTTTGGTCTTTAGGCTTCGAGCTTTTGGCTTTGGGTTCAGGGTTTAGGGCCTAAGGCTTAGGGCTTTGGTCTTCAAAATTAGGAATTCAGGCTTTGTGCATCAGGCTTTAGGCTTTTGGCTTTGGGCTTAAGTTGGGCTTAAGGCTTGAGGCTTTGGGCTTTGCTTTTTGGGATTAAGGATTAGGTCATTTGGGTTTGGGGTTTGGGGTTTGGGCTAAGGGCTTAGGGCTAAGGGAATTGTGTTTAGGGGTCATGGTTTTCAGCATAGGGCAACGACTTTAGGCTTAGGGGTTTAGCCATAGATCTTATGCCTTAGGGTTGTGGGCACTAAGCTTAGGGCTTTAGGCACTAGGCTTAGGACTTCATTCTTAGAATTTTTGGCTTTGGGCTAAGGGCTTGAGCTTTTGAATTAGGGCTAACAACTTTTGCCATAGGGTTTAGAGTTTAGGGCTTAGCACTTAGGACTATGATGTGCTATGGGAATGGTGGTTGGGTCGGTTATGGAGAAATGGGGAGACAAAAGAAGGGAATATGGGTAAGGTTGGTTCGGGTGAGGAAAAATAGGGTCAAATGTCTAAGGCCAGATCTCCAGCGGCATACGGGGTTAGAAGCTGAAATATTAAGGGAAGTTAGATGGAGGTAAGAGGGTTTATGGGTCAAAAGATCACGGTAAATGGATTAGGGAATCGGAAGATATGAAGGAAATGGCTAGAGTGCTCAAAATGAGCTCTAGGGAAAGGAAGATCGGAAAGATGTAATCGGAGGGATAAACCTGAATGGAGGAGAAGCTTTGGGGTTCACACCCTTACCTGGGATTCCACTAGAACGTGGTTGAAGGAGTGTGGTATGGCCTAGCTAACCAAAGCTTGAATGGAAGCCAAAACCAGAGTGGAGCTCTCGATGGATGCCGGATATGACTCACCGGAAAACCCGAGTCTTGGAGGAGGAGAAACCACCAAGGAAAAGAGATGCAAAATGCAATCTTTAATTTCAAAATACACTAATGAAAACTGAGCTCAAAGTGAGCTTAAATCAACACCAAGCTCAGGAGGGTGGCCTCCCAAAAATTCAAAAAGAAAAACACTACCCGAAGTGGCAAAACAAAGAAAAACAGCTAGGTGGTCCTCCTAGAAGTTACCCGAAAAGGAGGCACCAAGGCTGACCATGGTCCCCCCCTTAAACACCCCCACCTAAAGAACAAAAGAGGGTTTTCACTTGTCTAACCCTTAAGCAAAAGCAAACCCTAATTCTAACCAAAACAAACCACTTTTTCCAATCGGTCATTGTTCAACCGAAATCGAAATAAAACACTAAATAAGAAAAATGGGTCTTCATCCCTCCATGTGAACTTCGGCTGATGAAATTGTAGGATCGAGATTAACCTAAGAGAGAGGGGGGGGGGGGGGAATTAGATTAATAAAAATTTACTCCGATGATTAAAATTTAATGAAATTCGTGCGTACGATTTACTCAATCTAAAACTCTAATGCGGAAAAGATAAACAACTTAATAGAGTTAGAGAGAGAGAGAGATTAACACCGGATTGTTAATGCGGTTCGGCCAACCTTGCCTACGTTATCGCTCCAAGATACCTCCTTGAAGATTCTTCCCGCTCAATTCTTTGAGCTCACTTCGATTGACTTACGGGTGTCAATCAAACCTTTACAGCGACTCTTCTTTAGGAGAGGCGTCACCCCTCTTACAAATTTCGCTCACAAAGTATGATATTCGAATTAACGGTTACTAATCGACTCTCTCAATCACCAAGTGAATATTCAAGATAGAAATGCAAAGATTGAGAGAATGAAATGATTCTCTAAAAATAGGTAGCAATTCGGCTTTCTTTTTGCTCTCTCGAGAATCGTTACTTCAATCGGCATCACACCAGCTATTTATAGATTTCGTTCTGCGCAGGCTGGATCGGTCGACATAAGTACGGGAATGGTCGACATAGATATAGCCGTTTAGACACATTCATAAATAGCCGTTGGGAGTTATCTCTTCTTTCTGCTCTTGATCAGTCGACACATCTTTTGATCGGTCGACATAAGTTTTAGTGAGTTGTCGTTGGGAAGAGCTTCGGTCGACATAGATATGGCCTCTGGACATGTATGCAATCGACTCAATTGTTTAGCAGTCGACATAAATATGGCTTCTGGACATGTATGCAGTCAACTCAATTGTTTAGCGGTCGACATAAATATGGCCTCTGGATATGTGTGCAGTCGACACAATATTTGCTGGTCGACATAAGTGAAGCTTTTGAACCTTGTAGACTTCTTGTCTTGAATATCTTGCAGTCGACACATTCTTTTAGCGGTCGACATAAGTAGGTTACTGCTCGAAGATAGGTCGACATAACTGGGTACCGGTCGACATAAATTTATCTTCTACCTGAGGATGAGTCGACATAACTAATAATCAGTCGACATAACCTGTATCAGACTTAACAATATCTGCAAAACTCGACCGACTTGTTAGACAAAAGGTACCCTTTGTTGAGGGTGTTTCATATACATTGTTCAAATCAACTTCCCTTTAATGGTTAATCAATTATACAACACATTAATATTCATAATTAAAAAAAATGGTTACTTTAATCATAGTTAAAGCTAACAGAAATACCCAAGGAAAATGGGCTTGGACTTCCCTTCTCCAGATCTTTGATGGACCATGCAAGGGTCGGACCCTCGGATAGGTTTAAGGTTTCTTGGGCTGCCTCCATCTCTCTTTCTCCACCTTGCTCTGAGGGTATTGTGGAAAATTCCCAAGTGAGAAGATGTTTGGGCTGTCCTTGATCATCCAAAGTTGGCTCTACCATTAAGGTTCCTTGCATAAATAACCCTACAAAATGAGCAAACATGTTAGCAAACTTCTCGGCTCGGGCTCGGGTTATAGGCCCTCGGGATGTCTTCTCAGGTTTGGTCTCTGATTGCACATCAAATAGCCTATGCCTCAAGCCCTAAGGTACCAAGAAATACCTTTAAAATGTTCATTTTGGTGTTGTAATGACTTATAAGGGATGTAATTTACGTTACATGGTTAAGAATACATGAAATTGTGAAGGTAGTGTATGAGTATACACTTTATAAGTCATGTTACCCAGTTTCTTAAATGTAAGTTTGACAATGTTTTTGAGTAACAATTTTGTCATGATCTCTTCTAATGAAATGTAACCAACATTTTAAGGTTCATATTGGTACCTTATTCATTCTGATCCCATTAGTATGAACTAATAGGGTCATGTTATACCTGATTTTAAAGATGTAGAATTTATAAGGCTTTTGCGTGAGAATCTGATCACAACGTCCCTGAAGCAATGTAGTAGACATCTTAAGTATGAAATTGGTACTTGATTAATGATATTCTGTTGGGGGGTATCGCACAGTACACCGACCCAAGTGCTTTGGATTTGATTGGTACTTGATTGACATTGTTTGATGTTTATGTATTGTCATAAGTCAAGAGTTAAGTTAAGTCAAGTTTACTAGGAATGTTTTTTGCTGTTAACTTGGGAGATGTTTGATACAATATATTGCTTATACTTAAATTATGTTACCATGTCATGCATATGTATGAATCATGTTCATGCATCATGTTTTATGAAAGATACGAAAATATTTTCTCATGCATGTTTTTAAAATGTCACCAAACGGATGATAAAAGTGGTATGGGACACATTCATCATCCAATGCATAAATGTATATAAATTCAAGATCAAGTTATGAGAGAAGGTAGAATTGGCTACCTCATGGAGGCCATGTGGTGCTTATTCACCTTTATACGATGTGACGCTCACACATGTCAAGTTAAGTCAAGACAACAATAAAGAACGAAATGAATGTGAATGTTTTTCAAAAAATGTCATGCTCATGTTAGGCATATAGGCTCATTTGATTACTTACTGAGCTTTAGGCATAGGTTATGCTTTGTGATGTAGGTGATGAAGATGAAGGTGAGGGACTTAGCCCTCCAAGTTGAAGTAACAATCATGTCGTGGAGGAGGCGGATCCGGTACGGGAAGCTTGAATCGTTAAGTGCTGACCAGTGGGGATGCCAAGATTTACATTTAAAGTATTTTGGAGTGTTTACCTTTGAACAATGATGTGTTTTAAACGTTTAGTTTTGTTAAATGATGTTGTGTAAAGATGTTTATTATGTATGTTACGTGTTTTAATTAAACTATGTGTTATATGAGCTTTGCGATATTTTATTTGATGGATATTTTGATTAACAATGTCTTATTTTAAGTAAATGTCGGGTTTTCTATGATTTATAATTAAAGTCTTCCGTTGTGTTTTCACGAAAAAGAATTCAAGAGGGACATTTTTAAAAAAAGAAAAATTTTACCGCGATTATTTTTAAGTAAAGTTTTGTAGGGTGTGACAGCTTGCTCCATCAAACGAGGCGATCACAGAGAGCCCATATTCAACAAGAGCCTTACCCGAGAAGAACACTTTCCCCTTTTTGAAGTCCAAAGCCTCAATGCATTGGTCCAAGCCTAATTTCGAGGGATAAGGATGCCTTACTCTCAGCCTTTTGAATGTGTTTGTTTTTTGTTTCAGCCTACCAACTTACTTTTGTGGTTAGGGTTTGCAAAATGGGTTTCCAGCCATGGGTTTTGTTAGTTTGTGGGTTTTATGGTTTTAGTTTTTGTGTTGTTGAACTCTCTCTCTCTCTTGTATAGCTGATAGCTCCAAGAGAGACGTGGGAGACAAGCTTGGAGGGGACCACAGACATGTACCTCCCAAATCAAGTAGGGTTAAAACCCTTAAATTTCATCTACTTTCATCTCTCGACAAACCCTTAAAATTTCAGCTCCAAACTACTTATGCAACCCAAGAACCACTCTTCCCATTAATACCCATTATTGGCCCATTTTCTTGTTTATTCCTCACCCGATATCCGTTTTATTCCACATTTCATTATTGAATCTTGTCAGCTAATGGGGATTACATGCTTACCCTAAGACCACAGGAGAGTGGCTGAAGAAGTGTAGCACGACCTAGCTGACCCTAGCTTGGAAGGGAAGCCAAAACCATGAAGGAATGCTCTCGGGTTGCCGGATATTACTCACCAGAGAGCCAAGTCTTCAAGGTCGGAAACCGGCCAAGGAAGGAGATGCAAAGCACTCCTTTAGATTCAAATTCAACTAAGTACAAATATTTGATCATGAGGGAGTTTTAATCTCCGTCACATGAGAGAGGAGAGCCCTAATCAGATGACATACAAGCGCTTACCTGATTTGTTGTGGCACAAAAAGAAAGGTGGGAAAAGACCACCCAACATATACCCGATTTGGGGGAGACCAAGGAGGAGTGGTCCCCGAATTTGGTTCCCCTTTTATCGGCTGCCAACCAAACACTCCCGAAAACACAAACTCATGCAAAAGATAAAACCCACTCCAAACCCATAAAACCCTAAATAATTGTTTTTGCAATTTCTAAAAGGAAATAAATAAAGCTAGGAAAAGGGAAGGCCGGTCAAGTTTGCACCATGCTCCATGGAGCCCGACCTATACCCGACCTAGACCCGGCTTTAACTCGGGTTTCCCCTCCTCCCTTGCTTTGGTTTTGCACTTTCTTCCAAGGTGTTCCATGCTAGAAGATGTCTCGATCTCGACCTCCATTTCCAAGACTTCCCAAGTGAGAAGATGTTTTGGTTGCTCCAAGTCTTTCGAGGATGGTTCCTCCATAGTTATTCCACGATCATCATTTCCTACAAAAAGAGAAAATTGATTAGAAAACTCCTTAGCTCGTGCTTGTGATTGCTCCTTGAGGTATGGCTCCGTGCAAGGCATCTCATGGCATGCCATTCTCCTGGGGTATTTGAGGATTTGTCCTCAAATCCAGGGGTGTTCCTCCTTTCGTTCCTCCACTTCATCCCCAACATAAGGAGAAAGTTCTTGCACATTGAAGGTGGCCGAAACTCCATACCCCCCGGGTAGCTCTAGCTTGTAGGCATTGGCATTAACCTTCTCTAAAATCTTGAAAGGTCCATCGGCTCTAGATGCTAGCTTGGAACCTCTTTGCTTCGGAAACCTCTCCTTCCTTAGATGTAGACATACCAAGTCTCCCTCCTTGAAATTGGTTGCTTTCCTCCTGCGGTTAGCATACTTGGCATAAGATTCATTCGCCTTTTGAATTTCCTTGCTCACCTTCTCATTCATAGTTTTCACTATTGTTAGCCTTCTTGGCCCCGTTCGGATTGAAGACATCCTCCGAGGATATAGTGATGTGCTATGGGAATGGTGGTTGGGTCGGTTATGGAGAAATGGAGAGAGAAAAGAGGGGGAAAATGGGAAAGGTTGGTTCGGGTGAAGGAAAACCAATGTCAAAATGTCTCAGGCCAGATCTCTGGCGGCATACAGGGGTAGAAGCTGAAATTTGGAGGGAATGTAGATGGATTTGAGAGGGTTTTGGGCCAAAAGATCACTGTAAATGGATAAGGGAATTGGAAGATATGCAGAAAGTTACTAGAGTGCTAAAAAATGAGCTCTCGGGAATGGATGGTCGGAAAAGTGTAAACGGAGGGATAAACCCGAATGGAGGAGATGCTTTGGAGTTCACACCCTTACTTGGGATTCCACTAGAACATGGTTGAAGAAGTATGGTATGGCCTAGCTAACCCAAGCTTAAAAGGTAGCCAAAACTGGAGTTGAGCTCTCGGTAGATGCCAGATATGACTCACTGGAAAACCCGAGTCTTGGAGGAGAAACCACCAAGGAAATGAGATGCAAAATGCAATCTTTAATTTCAAACTTCACTGAGTACAATGCTCGGTGATGGGATAATTTTAATCTCCCTCACCTTGGAGAGAAACAACCAAATCGGATGGCTACCAAGAGGTTGCCCGATTCGGTGCTTGCACAAAAGAAAAGGTGGAAAGAACCACCCAACATTTACTCGATTTGGGGGAGACCAAGGGAGTGTGGTCCACGAAATTGGTTCCCCTTCCACTGGCTGCCACCCATTCATTCCCAAAAGCAAAAACCCATGCAAAAGAGAAAACTCACACCACACCCATGGAAACCCATGACTTACCCATGGAAACCCATAGGAAACCCATTTTGCAAACCCTAATCCTAAAAGTAAATTGGTAAAGCTGAAACAAACACATTCAAAATGCTGAGAGTAAGACGTCCTTATCCAATGGGATTGGGCTTGGACCACTCTCTTGAGGCTTGTGGACTTCAAAAAGAGGAAAGTGTTCTTCCCTGGTGACACGCTCGGGGTTAGGAGGTGTCGGGAGAAAAGGGAACAAATGGAAAGACAAAGCAATCTGCCGAGAGAACAAGAAGGACTGGCAAAAACAGGGGAGTGAACACACTAGAGCTCCAAATGCATACGGGCCCTTGGGCTAATATTTGGAGGACTTAAACTTTATGGAGTGGGCTAACTTTGGCCAAATATTCAGAGTGAGATCACGTGGAGAACTTAAAATGGCACGGGGTGGTGCTCAAACAGACAAAACTGTTTTTAGGCAGTACAGAAGGTATGGAAAGATCTCTGTACAACTTTCGATGTAGGTAATCTGGGAAGCCAAAAATTGACAGAGAATAACTTCAATGAAATGGAAAGAGAATGGTGGGTTTTCGGAGGCAAAATCACGACTAGATTACAAGTTATGAAAATTTGAAATCAGGTCGACAGAATGGGCCTGAATTGATTAATCCATTAGAAAGGTGGACAAAGGAACGTGCACAACCTCGAATTGAAGAAATCTGGGAGTGACATGTAAAAACAAATATTTCTAGATGTGAATGAGGAACTCACAGACCAAATTTCATAAAATTAGCACACGGAAAACACTAGTTGGCACGGGGTGGCTTTTGATGCACAAAATCCACTCGGTAAGGAAACCACAACAACAATAAACACCAAACAGCAAAAGATCCGAAAACAAATGGGATGGAGTGAGGGCTATGGGACTTCCAAGCTTGCCTTAATCCTAATCAAGTGAGGAGGAAGGTTGGAACAAAGGCTTAGTGATCCTAGCTAAATCACCAACACCAAGACAACAAAGAAGATTGGATATTACTCACCAACATCCCTTGAAGCCGTGAGAAAAGAGGGTTTGAGAGCTTCAAAGCTTCTGCAAATTTTCCAAT
>QAOC01022743.1:0-13679 GCA_003255005.1 Begonia fuchsioides | reverse complement strand
GTGTGTTTTCCTTCCAAGCCCTACCATTCTCTTCCTCTTTCATTGAAGTTATCTTCTGCAAATTTTAGGCTTCCCAGATTACTCACATCGAAAGTTGTGCAGAGGTCTTCCCTTACCACTATTCTGTCAAAACTGATTTTTGTCTGTTTGTGTGATAGAAAGTAGGCCATTGTCACTTTTAGTTATACACGTGCTATCAGTCCGAATTTTGGACCAAACCTAGCCCGACCTTTGAAGTTTAAGTCCACAAAATATTAGCCCAAACACCCGTGTAATTTTGGAGCCTTAACCAGCTTTCTCTCCTTTTTCTGCCAATCCCTCCTCTTGTTCGTGGCAGATTGTTTATTTCCCTTTTGTCTTCTATCTTCCCGACACCTCCCCTATCCACGAGCGTGTCATTTGGTATCAGAGCACAACTCTTCTTTTCCTTACTTTCCCTGTGTTTTTAAGTCATCTTTCAATTGCTTGTGATGGCACATAAAGGTGGCGGTATGACCACTCGGAGTGGGGCTGTTTTGCAGCCAAGCCGAAACCAACCTTCCACTAGTGAACAGCCTCCTTCTCCTATACCTCCCCAAGCACATGACCCCGATTCCAGAGCCAAATTAATGGCATTAATCAAAGGCTGGATGCCTTGCTGCAACGGATGGGAACACCAAACCCGCCAAGACCACCTCCTCCATTTACTCCGGGTAGAAGAGCCGGGAATGCTCGGACTCGATTGTATGAGGCTGAAGACTCGGATGAAGAGTTTGAGCCACGGGATAGACAACCCCGAGAAGATGATTTGAAGAATATGAAATTGAGTGTCCCTCCGTTTAATGGATCATGTGACGGGGATACTTACTTAACTTGGGTGGACAAAGTGGACAAAGTCTTCGATTGCTACAATTATTCCGAGAGATCTAAGCTGCAATTAGTAGGCTTAGAGCTCCACGGATATGCAAGCTTATGGTGGGATAGCCTACGGGCGCAAAGGAGACGTGAACGTGAAGAGGAGATCACCTCTTGGAGGAGCATGAAATCGCACATGAAGAAACGATTTGTCCCGAGCCATTATCGGCAAGAGTTGTTCTACCAACTCCAAAATTTGAAACAAGAACAGCTTTCGGTTGAAGAATACTTGATGGAGTTTGAGACCTTGAGGATTCGGTGTGACCTTGAAGAGCCGGAAGAACAAATATTGGCACGGTTCTTGAGAGGTTTGCACAAAGATATTGGTGATGTGATGGAATTGCAACTTATTGAATCCTTGGATTCCGCTATTCAATTGGCATTGAGGGTTGAAAGGCAGCTTAAAAAGAAGGGCAAGAAGGTTGTGGTGAAGCCACCACCGGTCAATAACACACCTTACAAACCCTACCTGAGGCAAGAGAATAGGCCATTTCAACCAAAGCCATGGACTCAAAAGAAGGATGCTCCCACTAAACCAATTGAAGATGCCAACAAGACACGGTCAAGGGACATCAAGTGTTTTAAGTGTCTCGGATTGGGGCATATTGCAGCACAATGCCCTAATAGAAGGGTGATGGTTCTATTGGAGGAAAGTGGAGAAGTTGTTAGTGAAGATGAACCGATCAATGAAGAAGTAGACCAAGTGGCCGAGCCTTTAGAAGAAGTGTGCCGAGCACAAGAAGGTCCTCTCCTCATGGTGATCCGGAGGACTCTCGCTATCAATGGCCAAACCGAGGCTATCCAAAGGGAAAATATTTTCCATAGTCGCTGCCTCATCAAGGATAAAGTGTGCTCCTTGATCATAGATGGAGGGAGTTGCACTAATGTCGCATCCGCCGAGTTGATTGAGAAACTCCAACTCCCAACCAAGGAGCATCCCCACCCTTATAGGCTCCGATGGATAAGTGATGAAGGAGACTTAAAGGTGACCAAACGAGCATGGATTGAGTTTTCTATTGGAGGATATAAAGATGCTGTGATGTGTGATGCGCTGCCTATGGATGCTAGCCACCTTCTCCTAGGGAGGCCGTGGCAATTTGACCGCCAAACCAAGCACGATGGGTTTACAAATGAATATGCATTCAAATGGGAGAACCGGAGCATCAAACTTACACCTTTGGCACCATCGGATGTTGCTAAAGATGAGAGGGCTAAAAGAGAAAACTCTTCCAAGAAGGTGTTATTCATCAACACAAAGGAACTCTCTCGGGAATTATTACAAGTGACTCCGGTTATATTGATTCTTTTTCGAGAAAGGATGGAAGAGATAGGAGGTGCTCCGAAAGAAGTCTTGGCCCTTCTAGAAGAGTATGGTGATGTCTTTCCCTAAGAGCTACCAATCGGTCTCCCACCAATCCGTGGGATAGAGCACCGAATTGATCTCCAACCCGGGGTGGTTCTACCAAACCGGCCAGCATATAGAATGAACCCCAAGGAAGCCAAAGAATTGGATAATCAAGTGAAAGAGCTCTTGGAGAAAGGGTACATCCGTGAGTCTTTAAGTCCTTGTGCGGTGCCCACTCTTTTGGTGCCAAAGAAGGATGGCTCTTCTCGGATGTGCATTGACAGCAGTGCCATCAACCAAATAACCATAAAGTACCGGTTTCCTATACCACGATTGGAGGACTTATTGGATGAGCTAAGTGGTGCGGCCTACTTCTCAAAGATCGATTTGAAGAGTGGCTATCATCAAATAAGGATGCTAGAAGGAGATAAGTGGAAAACCGCTTTCAAAACCAAGTATGGACTTTATGAATGGTTAGTCATGCCTTTCGGGCTATCTAATGCCCCTAGCACTTTTATGCGTTTAATGAACCATGTGCTGAAAGATTACTTGGGAAAATTTGTGATAGTATACTTTGATGATATATTAGTCTATAGTGCACATTATCTGGATCACTTGGGACACCTTCGTATATTATTTGATGCACTTAGACAGGCTCAATTATTCGGCAATTTGAAGAAGTGCTCCTTCGTACAAGAGAGAGTGCATTTCCTCGGATTTATATTGTCCAAGGATGGAATGGAAGTTGATCAAAGCAAGATAGAAGCGATTCGGGAATGGCCTACCCCTAAGTGTGTTTCGGACATTAGGAGTTTCCATGGCCTTGCTTCATTTTACCAGAAGTTCATCAAGGGCTTTAGTAGCATTGTTGCTCCCCTCACGGATTGCACCAAAAAGGGGAAGGATTTTGAATGGACCCCGGTGTGCCAAGCTAGCTTTGACCGAATCAAGGAAGCCCTTTGCAACGCTCCACTTCTAGTGCTCCCGGACTTCCATAAGGTGTTTGAAATAGATTGTGATGCCTCGGCTTTAGGCATAGGAGCTGTTCTTATGCAAGAGGGTAAACCCGTGGCTTATTATAGTGAGAAATTGAAGGGGGCGGCCTTGAATTATTCAACATATGACAAGGAGTTATATGCTTTGATGAGAACTATTGAAGTGTGGCAGCATTATCTTCTTCCTAAGGAATTCATTATACACACGGACCACCAAGCTTTGAAGCACATCAAGAGCCAAGGGAAACTCAGCAAGAGACATGCTGGAATTACCTTGGCGAAGCCCTTGGAGTTGTAAAAATAGATCTTGGCAGTAATGGCTCGGTACGAACTGTTTCCGCATCAAATATTTCATTAATCGCCACGAATTAATTTCCTCCTCGTGATCTCTTCTTCGTTGAGTACGAAGACTATTCCACCAAAGAGATGCATAATCCGTGAGTTCCAAAGATGCCAATTGGACTTTAAGCCTCTCGGAATAGTTGTAAAGGTCAAAGATTTTGTCAACCTTTTCAATCCAATCCAAGTACTTATCTCCATTGGAGGCTCCATTAAAAGATGGTAAATGTACCTTAGGGAGCTTCCATTCTTCATCATGATCCGAATAATGATCGTGCTCATAATCGTAGTCTTCTTCGGATCGGTCGGAGTCGGACGAGCATATCTTCGCAATGACCGTAGATCACTCATCGGACGCACGAGCAAGGCCGATCACCGATCCACAAGGGATTCTCTTGCACAAAATCCGTGAACCAGCTGTTGAATCATCAGAGGATCTTCAATCAACAGCTTTGCTCAACAAACTCTTGGATCCCTTGAAGTTCGCACTTGCACGACCGCCGGTTCGGCCTATTTGAACGTACCCACGTACACGCTCGAGTCATCATCGAGCCATCGAAGAACATAACTGTGCGCTGTCCTATGTTGACCACCGAGAAGACTTTAGAAGCCCCAGATCCAGATTGGCTCGAGCCAATCTCTCAATCGCTCGGAGCTCTGTTCACCCGACACGCCCTCTCGGTTAACCTTCAGACACCCTCGGTCAACCACCATGCCGACCGTGCCATTCCTAAGTGAACCGAGCCTAAAGTTGACTCAAGGCTTCCGAAGCTAATCCTAAGCATTCAAGACATCAATGGACTTAGCTTAACTTTCTTAGTTTAGTTACCTTACGTTTTTGCTTATTTAACTGTAACACTTACACTATTTTCAATAGAGTGAATTTTTAGAGAAAAATTGTGCGAAGCACCTTCTTCCCGAAAGGTTTGAAGCTCTCTCCGACGTATACTTCTCCGGTGAGTAACATCCGGCTGAGATCGTCAACCCTTTGCACATACGTTCGGTGAGTCATATCCGAGTGTGGGCGAGGTCTACTGAGGAGAATACCGTGATTGCTCAGGTATTCAAATTGTCCATCCATCTCCTATCTAAACTCGCAAGAGTTTAACCATTCCGTTTCCCCGAGCTTTCAAACCATCCATTATCCGATTTAACCCATATTTTCATCCACCAATCCATCCCATTATTGACACGCTCGGGGATAGGAGAGGTGTCGGGAGAATAGAGGACAAAGGAAAATTAGCAATCTGCCGAGAACAAAGAAGGTTGGCAGAAACAGGGGAGGAAACTGTTAAGGCCATAAATATACACATGCGTTTGGGCTAATATTTGGTGGACTTAAACTTTAAATGACGGTCTGGGCTTGGTCCAAAATTCAGAGTGATAACACGTGTAGAACTTAAAATGGCACGGGTCTACTTTCTGTCACACAAACAGACAAACCAACTTTGACAGAATAGAGGTATGGGAAAGACCTCTGCACAACTCCCAATGTAGGAAGTCTGGAAACTTGAAAATTTGCAGAAATCAACTCCAATGAAAGGGGAAGAAAATGCAAGTGGTTTGAGGGAAAAGGCATGGTTAGATTAAAAGATATGAGGGATTGAAAATTGATGGACAGAATTACCCGATTTCAGGAATTTGGGTAGGAGGCAGTGGAAAAACACATGCACAACTTTGATGGGGAGGGCCTGTGGATAAAAATAGAAGAACAGAAGTTTCAGGACAGGAAAGTGGAACTCACAGCCGACAATTTAGGGCTTTCGTTCACGGGAAACAGAAAATGACACGGAGTGGACTTTCGTTGCACTAAAACCACTCGGGTAGATGACAAGGGCAGCAAACAACACACAAACAATCACAATTGCAAACAACAACGGGATGAGAGCTATGGGGTTTCCAAACTCACCTTTGATCCTAAACAAGTGAGGAAGGGAGGTTGGAATAAGGCTTAGTGACTCTAGCTAAGACACCAACACCGTTACAAACCAAAAATCAAAGGATATTACTCACCCTTGAATTGCTTTGCCGTGAGAGAAAATGGGAGAGCTTCAACATTCAACATTTTCTAATCTGTAAATGCTGAGAAAGGAAGGGTAAAAACCCTCCTTCCCACGAGCTACAAAAGGCATATGATTATCACCTATAATCCTAAGTGCTAAACCAACAACAAGGTATGGTAAATGGGGCCCACCCTTGACTTTCATCACCAACAAGAGTGATGGTCACTAAGGGAAGGTAAAACCCATCTCCTAAGGCTTCCTAAGGATCTCCCACTTGCAGCCACGTAATTAACTTACAACAAAAAAAAGAGTAAGGAGCTTGCATGGTTTCTACGAAAAACCAAAAACCTAATAGATGGGCCAAACCGATGATGGAATGTCCATAATCAAATGGACTTGAACACTTGTATCTTTTGGACTAATGGTTGGGCACTTCCATGGGCTGCTAGCTGCTGCTCCCATGAAGGACCAAGATGAAATTCAGCCTTCCTTCTCCGTTGGGGCCAAACATGGCCATGGTCAGCCACCATGGGTTGGATGCTCTTGGGCCGCTCCATCTTCTGGAGGCCTCTGTAATGGCGATCGTTGGCTGGGTAGTTGTTATCCAAAGTTTATGCTCTGCCCTATGCTGGAAACCTTAAGATGTGGGCCACATTTTTGTAGAAGCACGTTTGTCCAAAACAGGTCTGGAATGTGGTCGAAACGGCTACACAAGCCTCGAAGGTCAGCTTGGGCCGAAACCAGAAATGTTGTTTTCATCACCATGGATGTTTTGATCACCCTTCCATGCCACGGGTACACTAAGTACCCTTACATGTGCACAAATTTAAGCTACTAATTATCCTCCTAATTATTACATAAAACTAACTAAATTATTACACAAAGTTGTCAAAAGGAAAACATGTTTTCCCCTTCATGTTTTGGTGATTTGGGGCCACCTTAATGTGCCACCCTTGAACTCCTCTTCCTTCATCAAGTGTGGTTGGCCCATGAAATGCATCAACCCCACTTGACCACTAGGGCTCACCATGCCCTTCATCTTTGGCTTCTTGATTAAACCTTTATAAAACAAGCTTCCTACATAATCAACAAACTCATTAGAAAATAGTTTGCTTCTGCTTCTAAATGTGCTAATCCGTGGCACATCAATTATTCACCCGAGTCATTCCACTTTCCCTACGACCATTATCCCTTATTTCCCTCACAATACACTTCCGCAACACAACCCCACAATTCGCACGACCCGATTCTCCTTTTGCCGTACACGACGTTCATCCGAGCCCCGTGTGCGTGCATTCTCCAACCCACGGTGCGCTGACCCCCAAGGAAGGCACATCAAGTCCTCGGGCACATCATCCCCTCTGGGTGATTGAGGATTTGTCCTCAAATCCAAGGGCTGCCCCTCCTCATCTTCTTCAATCTCTCCCAAATAAGGGGAAAGGTCTTGAACATTGAAAGAGGCAGATACTCCATAGTCCCCCGGGAGCTTTAACTTGTATGCATTTTTGTTGATCTTCTCGGTGACTTCAAATGGTCCGTCGGCTCTAGGAAGGAGCTTAGATTTTCTTTGGCTCAGAAACCTCTCTTTCCTTAGATGCAACCACACAAGGTCTCCCACTTTGAACTCCACATCCTTACGGCCACGGTTAGCAAATTTGGCATAGGCTTCATTCTTCCTTGTTATGGCTCGTTGCACCTTTGCATGCATGGCTTGAACTTGTTTAGCCTTTTGTACTCCATCGGGATTAGCTAGTTCAAGGCTCGGCAAGGGAATCAAATCCAAGGGAGTTAAGGGATTGAACCCATAGACAACCTCAAAAGGAGAAGCTTGAGTAGCACAATGCACACTTCGGTTGTATGCAAACTCTACATGTGGTAATTGTATATCCCAATCCGAGAGCCTTTTCCCAACAATGCTTCTTAACAAGGCCCCCAAAGTTTGATTCACTACTTCCGTTTGGCCATCTGTTTGAGGATGGAAAGAGGTGCTAAACAACAATTTAGTTCCAAGCTTCCTCTATAAGGTCTTCCAAAAGGAGCTTAGGAACTTTGTATCCCGGTCCAAAACAATTGTGGTTAGAACTCCATGAAACCGAACAACTTCCTTGAAGAACAAGTCGGCTACTTGGTTGGCATCATCGGTTTTGTGACAAGCAACGAAATGAGCCATCTTGGAGAAGCGATCAACAACCACCATTATTGCTTCTTTACCTCTAGGGGTCCGAGGAAGCCCCAAAACAAAGTCCATGCTAACATCCACCCAAGGTTGAGAGGGAACCGGCAATGGCATGTATAACCCTTGGGGAAGCACTCGGCTTTTAGCTTTCTTGCAAATGATACATCTTTCTATCCACTTGTGCACATCCTTAATCATGTGGGGCCAAAAGAAATGCTCATTAACTATCTCCAAGGTCTTCTTTTCCCCAAAATGACCTGCTAGGCCACCACCGTGAGCCTCATTCACCAAGGATTCCCAAAGGCTACATTGGGGAATACAAAGCTGTCCCTCTTTGTAAAGATATCCATCCGCTAGGTGATAGCCACAACTTTCTTTGTTCACACTCTTTTCATACCATTTCTTGAAGTCGGGGTCTTCTTTGTAGGAAGTCTTTATCCATTCAAACCCCAAGATCCGGGAATTGAGTTCGGTGAGCAGAACAATTCTTCTTGAGAGAGCATCGGCCACCACATTTACTTCTCCTTTCTTGTACTTGACAATATATGGAAACCTCTCAAGAAACTCCACCCACTTTGCATGTCTCTTGCTGAGTTTTCCTTGGCTTCTAATATGCTTCAAAGCTTGATGGTCGGTGTGTATAATAAACTCTTTAGGAAGGAGATAATGCTGCCACACTTCAATTGTTCTCACCAAAGCATACATTTCTTTGTCATAAGTAGAGTAATTCAAGGCTGCCCCTTTTAGCTTTTCACTAAAGTAAGCTACGGGCCTTCCTTCTTGCATTAACACAGCCCCTATTCCTAATCCCGAAGCATCACAATTAATTTCAAAAGCCTTATTAAAGTTCGGGGTCCATTATTGCTTCTTGCATAGGGCTTCCTTGATCCGATTGAAACTTTGTTGACATTCCGGGGTCCACTCAAAGTCCTTCCCCTTCTTGGTGCAATCCGTGAGAGGGGCCACAATGGTGCTAAACCCCTTTATAAAATTTCTATAGAAGGAAGCCAAACCATGAAAGCTCCTAATGTCCGAGACACCTTTTGGGATTGGCCATTCTCGAATAGCCTCAATCTTGCTTTGGTCTACTTCCATTCCTTCCTTGGAAAGTATAAACCCGAGAAAGTGCACCTTTTCTTGGACAAAAGAACACTTCTTCAAATTACCAAACAACCGTGCACTTCTAAGTGTTTCAAACAAGGACCAAAGGTGTGCCAAATGCTCCAAATAATCTTCACTATAAACCAATATGTCATCAAAGTAAACTATCACAAATTTTCCCAAGTAATCTTTCAACACATGATTCATTAGTCGCATAAAAGTACTCGGGGCATTAGATAGCCCAAATGACATGACTAACCATTCATATAAGCCATACTTGGTTTTGAAAGCCGTTTTCCACTCATCCCCTTCATGCATCCGTATTTGATGATAGCCACTTTTTGGATCAATCTTTGAAAAGAAAGCTGCCCCACTAAGTTCATCCAAAAGGTCCTCAAGCCGTGGTATTGGAAACCGGTACTTGATAGTAATGTGGTTGATTGCTCGGCTGTCAACACACATTCGGAATGAACCATCCTTCTTTGGTACCAAAAGAGTCGGCACCGCACAAGGGCTGGGTGACTCCCGGATATAGCCCTTATCCAAGAGCTTTTGCACTTACTGGTTAAGCTCCTTGGCTTATTCAGAATTCATCTTATATGCTGGCCGGTTTAGAAGCACTACCCCGGGTTGAGGTCAATCCGATGCTCAATCCCTCGGATAGGAGGTAAGCCAATCGGTAGCTCCTCGGGGAACACATCTCCATATTCCTCAATGAGTGCTAAAACTTCCTCCGAAGCTCCTCCTATTTCTTCCATTCTTTCCCGAAATAGGATCAATACAACCGGTTCTTCTTGGAGCACCACCCGAGATAGCTCCCTTTTGGTAATGAACAAAACTTTGTTAGAAGATTTCTCCCTTCTCAACCTCTCATCCCTAGCAATGTCCTCGGGTGCTAGTGGTGCAAGCTTGATGTTCCGGTTTTCCCACTTGAATGAATACTCATTGGATAAACCATCATGCATGGCGTGCCGATCAAGTTTCCATGGTCTCCCGAGAAGAATGTGGCTTGCATCCATAGACAATATATCACAAAACACAGCATCCTTGTAATTTCCAATTGAGAACTCCACTCTTGTGCACTTAGTCACCTTAAGGTCCCCTTCATCATTCAACCATCGGAGCCTATAAGGAGTGGGATGATCCTCGGTTTTAAGCCCCAATTTTTCTACAAGCTCGGTGGAGGCTGCATTTGTACAACTTCCACCATCAATGATTAAGGAGCAAACTTTATCTTTGATCAAGTACCGACTGTGAAATATGTTCTCTCTTTGGATAGAATCTGGTCGCCATTCGTAGTGAGGGTTCTTTGAATCACCATTAGGAGGGGGCCCTCTTGTGCTCGGCATATTTCCTCCTTCGGTTTGGCAACTAAGTCTTCCTCTTCCTCCATGGGTTCATCTTCACTTACAATCTCTCCACTACTTTCAATAAGCACCATCACTCTCTTATTAGGACATTGAGCAGCAATATGTCCTAATCCAAGACATTTAAAAGACTTTATCTCTCTTGACCGTGGCTTGTTAGCATCTTCAATCGGTTTCGGAACAATGACCTTTTTTNTTCCACATCCTATAAACGGCCTCGAGCACCTCCGGCTCTTCTTCCGGGAGTAACCGGGGGAGGCGGTCTAGGAGGATTTGGAGTCTACATTCTTTCCAAGAGCATGTCCAATCTTCGGTTAATGCCATCTATTTGGCTCTGAAAATTGGGCTCACGTTCTTGGGATGATGATAAGGGTGGAGGTGGTTCACTTGTTGAAGGGAGGTCTCGACTAGGCTGCAAAACAGCTCCACTCCTAGTGGTCATGCCACCACTTTTATGTGCCATTAAAAATAATAGAATTGAAGGTTTAATAGTAGGGAAGAAGGAAGGAAGAGCTGTGCTATGATACCAAATGACACGCTCCAAAAGTGCGGAGGAGTCGAAATTAGGAGAGAACACCACAAACAGCCACGACCAAAGGCTTACCCGAGAAGAAAATCCAAGAACAGGGGAGGTTTTTGGCTCTGTCACAACTTTAAACGCATGCGGGCTATAAGTCCAAGATTTAGAGGATATTGAGTTCAAATATTAAACTCCAACTAGTCCAAATTTCAGACCAAATGCAAGTGACGAATTTAAAATGGCACGGGGCCTTTTCAGAAGCTCAAGCAGACAACACACACGTTTTTGGCAGTGAAGTAGGTGGAGATTAATCTCTGCACAACTCCCAATGCCGATAACCTGAGAAGAGGAAACTTGGCAGAAACCCTCCTCCAAGAAAGGGGAAGAAATTGGCTAGGTTTAAAGGGGAAATGATTGGGTAAATTGCAAGTTATTATGAAGTGAAATTTGGTCGACATAACTGCTCAATTTCAGTGGTTCGGGAGAAAAGTAGGAGAAACAAGCATGCACATCATTTAATTGGAAGGAACTGATAACGAAGTGAATGGCCAAGACTTTCAAGGTACGAATGAGGAACTCACAGCCAAAAATTGAGGATTTTAGCACGAAGGAAAACAGAATATGGCACGGGTGAAACTTTTGGGACACAAGATGCACCCTGGAGAGACTAAAATTGGCAGCAACCAACACACAACAACAAACATCCGAAACACACACAATGAAAGGAAGGCTATGGGATTTCCAGGCTTACCTTGATCCAAACAAAAGAGGAGGAAGGTTGGAATATGGTTTAGTGGCCCTAGCAAGACACCAACACCATTAACAAAATAGAACTATGGATATTACTCACCAAAGCTCCAAATTGCCGAGAGGAAAGAGGGGGGTTTGAGAGCTTCAAGCTTCTTCAAATTTATCCAATTCTTTTCTACCATTACAATACGTGGGAGTAGAGTTTCATACCCTCCCAACTTTCAACAAAAGACAAAATTAGACATTAGCCTAAATTAGGGACTAAATGAGTGGAAATAGTAGGAGTTTGGTGGACAAAGGGCCCACCATCAACTTGCCTCCCACTCCATCAGCCCTTGACTCTATCCCACGTCTAAGTTGACCAAAAAATCACAGAATTCACTTGGGAAAATAAGTTTTCCCTAAGTCCCAACAAGAAGGAACTTGAATTGGTCCCATCCGAACAAAAACCTAGCAAGTTGGTCCAAACCGAACCAACACCTAACAAAGCTTCAACCTAAAATTGGTTACAACTTCAAATATATATATAAATATATATATATTTACATGATCACGTGATGACCAAACAGCCATCCCCTTGCTATGATATCCTCTTGTTAGAATGAAGAATTCCAAGGAGAGCAATCCACTAGGCCTCGGCTTGGTGCACCCTCGGGTGGGATGCCTCGGACGGAGGAGCTCTTGGTACTTCGGTGGTTGTCTCCCGCATTCCATGCTCCCATTGTAGGAAATACTTGGGGAGCTCTTTGTCAATAGAAGTGGGAGCATCCAAGAGACCTCTTGGAGGTAATAATGTCCCTGCAAAATCAACAAACACAATAGAAAGACGCCATGCACGGTTGGGGTCACCATGCCTTCCGGTGGGTGGGAGTCCTCGGGCACATCACCTAGTCACTAAGCCCTAAGGTCAATGAACTAAGCCCTTTGCCCTATTCCCTAAACAAGAAGCCATATGCCCAATGCCCAAAGCCCTATGCCTTAATCACTCAGCCATATGCCTTTAGCCCAAATTCATAAGCCCTATCCCCTAGGCCCCAAGACCAAGCCTGTTAGCTTTAACTGTGATTAAAGTAACCATTGTTTTTTATGATGAACATTAATATATTGGATAACTGATTAACCATTAAAGAGAAGTTAATTTGAATAATGTATCTGAAATACCCTCATCGAAGGGTACCTTTTTTTGTCTAACAAGTCGGTCGAGTTTTGCAAAAAAAGTTAAGTCTGTTACAGGTTATGTCGACCGCCTACCAGTTGTGTTGACCCATCCTCAGGCCGAGGATAAACTTATGTCGACCGGTTACCAAATATGTCGACCTATCTTCGGGCAGCAACCTACTTATGTCGACTGCTACGTTATATGTCGACCGATGAGTTAACCAGAGAAGAATGTTATGTTGACCGCTAGAAGAATGTGTCGACCGTAAGACATTCAAGACAAGAAGCAACAAGTATTCGACCACGCTTCTACCAGTTACAAAAGCTTCACTTATGTTGACCGGCCAATATTATGTCGACTGCATACATGTCTAGAGGCCTTATCTATGTCGACCCCTAAACTATTATGTCGACCGCATACATGTTTAGAGGCCTTATCTATGTCAACCGAAGCTCTTCCCAACGGCAACTCACTAAAACTTATGTCGACCGATCAAAAGATATGTCGATCGATCAAGAGCAGAAAGAAGAGATAACTTCCAACGGCTATTTCTGAATGTGTCTAAACGGCTATATCTATGTCGACCAATCATGTACTTATGTCGACCGATCCAGCCTGCGTAGAACGAAATCTATAAATAGCTACTGAGATGCCGATTGAAGGGACGATTTTTGAAGAGCAAAAACAAAGCCGAATTGCTGCCAATTTTTAGAGAATCATTTCATTCTCTCAATCTTTGTATTTCTATCTTGAATATTTTCTTGGTGATTGAGAGAGTCGGTTAGTAACCGTAAACCTAATATAATACTCTGTGAGTGAAATTTGTAAGAGGGGTGATGCCTCTCCTAAAGAATAGTCGCTGTAAAGGTTTGATTGACACCTGCAAGTCAATCGGAGTGAGCTCAAAGAATTGAGCGGGAAGAATCTTCAAGGAGGTACCTTGGAGCGCAGACGTAGGCAAGGTTGGCCGAACCGCGGAAGAATCTTAGCAATTTAGAGCTTAGTTTTGAGGAAGAAGAGGATGATCTTC
>QAOC01022737.1:0-13045 GCA_003255005.1 Begonia fuchsioides | reverse complement strand
ATTGACATCACAGCTTACAAATAATCTTACAGAGAAAAACCAAAGCTATATTTATGCTAATGAAATGGGAGATCACTATTCCAAAGTAGTTGCATTGGTCTGATCTTCAACAAAACTTTCATGAAGTTAAAGAAAGAGGCTGTTGCTGTTGACCAAACATCGAATATTAAAAATCAAAGACAAGTAGGCAAGATGAAGTTTCAATTTCACCATAGTACACAAATCATACATTTGCAGAAAGTCATGAAAGCGTACTTAGATCCTTCACCCAGCTTACTAGTGACCTAAACTTTTCATACTGACAGATTTCTCAAAAACTACACTAAAGAGAGTACACTTCACAGAATTTTGAAAAACCCCGGTTGGAACTAAGGGAAAAAATAATAACTAGACAAAATTTGAGACTTTGAATGGTACAAAGAGACGCCATTGTTTATGGCTAAGTTAGACCTATCCCTCCATTCCGAAGTTGTGAACTCATGTTGTGCATAATTTGAAACAAAATGAAGCAAACTGAACTGTACCTATTCTTTTGGAATATTCAACCATATTATACATATGAACAGCTGCGCCAAGCCCTGAATTACTGTGCGAAACATAATTTCAACCATACTAACTGACCAACCATTACCAGAAAAACATTATATTTTATCCTAAAAGCAGGAATAAATCCTGATGCAAAGCAAATCCCTCAATAAAAAACAACTCACGAAAGATTCCATTCTTCACAAATATTTTGTAAACAATGTGCACAGACACAACGAAATAGAGGCAACGAACATGCAGATCGAAGTTCAAAATTCAATAAGAAGAGAAAATTTAGAGAGAACCAAATTAGCGATGAAAAGAGAGAAATATAACAATACCTAATCAGCAAATGAGATCGAAAAATTATTTCCAACTCCTCTGGATTTTCCTCCTTCCCTAACACTCTTTGCCCTAATTCGATCGTCAAAATCTAGCCAGGAAAATTGAAATAAAACTTTTCACACCCTCTCAACTTTTGGCGTCTGAAATCGTTCTCACAGAGAGAAACCCAGAATAATCTAAGGATCGATAGCCGAGGATAAGAAGTAAAAATTGGATATTTAGAAGAAATGGATTGTCTTGGGCCGGAAAAAAGTGGGCGCATTTGGACGCGATTGGCTGGAGTTCGAGTTGCGCGGCAGGCCACACACTAAATAATCAGTTTTACAAGGACAAAAAAGCAAATTTTAAGAAAATAATTGAAACAAAATCAAGTGACTTGACAAAGCGCTTTCCGTTTCACGAAGCTGCTAAGCTTTTCACACGCGTTAGCTCTTCTCTGGGTTGCGATTTTCCACGAGGTACTTTTTTTTTATTTGATTCTCCGCCATTGTTTCTTCTTTTTATCGATCTGCTCTGAATACACACACACGCTCGCACGCACCCACTGGATCGATCCGCCGAAAATGTGTGCGACGAAAAAGCAGAAGATCCATACAAAATTTGTGGTTTCATTTCCCTGGCATTGTACATTTGTGGATTGTCGAATGCTTTTATGCCTTGGGCGAATTTAATTTCAGTAGAGATAGCATCCCGTTTGATTTTTCTCCCATGAGGAACAATTTTAACCAGGTGGAAGTGGTGGTAAATATCTGAAGCCGAAAGATACGACTGGGGTGGAATTTTTAAACTTTTTTCCTTTAAAACTCGGAGGACCTACTGAAAATGCTATGCAAAAGCTATATATAGAAGATGTTTCAGATTTAGATTATCTAACTTTCATGCTCTTTTTCCAGGTTAGCTATCTGTGTGAAATTTCCAGTGAAGTTCTCTGGCCAAGATGGAGTCTTCACAACTACTATTTAGCCAGCTCAAGGTGTAATTTTTGCATTATTTTGTACTCTATTATGAATATGTGTTGTTTCTATATATCCGTATGCTTTGAATGGATCATCTTGGCAGGCTGCTGAACCATTTTTTCTGTTGGCGGGACCAAATGTTATTGAGTCCGAAGATCACATTTTTCGTTTGGCTAAGCACATAAAGACGATTGCATCAAGGTAAGAATTCCTCTTTGATTTTTTTTCCTCACACGCCATTTCTTTCCGTTGCTCAAAGATCGAAAAGGTTATCCTTTATTTGCGTTACCTTAGCTCAAAAAGTGAGGGAACAGTTTATTAAATGAGATATAGGTAAATCATTGATGTTGTGTTTCTTCTAAAAAATGTACTTTTACGACCACTAAATGCCATTTCTTTCTGTTAAAGATCATAAATGAAATGTCAATTTTTTCACTAAAGATTTTTTTGTATACAAAATTGTAATATGACTGAGATGTAATGCTAAATTGGTATGGTACAACGTGCGTCCAATGTTGTAGAGTTGGAGTGCCTCTGGTTTTCAAATCAAGCTTTGATAAGGCCAATAGGACATCCTCAAAATCATTTCGTGGTCCCGGCATGATCGAAGGCTTAAAGGTGTTGATTTGTAGTATCTTATTCTTATAATAAGTAGATTCCTTCTTGTTCTTCGCGAGTTTCTTTTCCAAAACTTGCAGATAAATTTGTCGGGTGTATTTGCAAAAAATCCATAGTTGTTCAAGACCTGTTATCTGAAATTCTGAGGATAATAAATTCTTTCTTGTTTATCCTCTTTGGTTGCAGATCCTTGAGAAGGTTAAAATTGCCTACGACATCCCTATAGTGACTGATGTGCATGAAACAGTCCAGGTGAGAATTCCTTTGATGTTTGCTGCCAGAAGCTTCATCTGAGCCAAAAAGTATATATTACAAAGAATGAATTTCATGAGTGAATAAAAGTATCCTATTTATTTCATACAAGAAAAATGATTCTTATGAATGAATTTAGTGTTACATGGATCACAACTCCTAATAATCGTGAACTTATTCAAGTGAAACAACATCAGTTAGTGGAATGAATTTCTACCTTTTAGTTGATTTCTGGTTCTTCTACTTTGCCAATAATAATTCTTGTTATAAGGTCATTGACCATAGAACTTTAGAACTGGAGTTCGGCAAACTTGAATATCTCTAACTCTCTCGATCTTCCTTTTGGCAGTGTGAGGCAGTCGGTAGAGTTGCAGATGTTATTCAGATTCCGGCATTTTTATGTCGCCAGGTGCAGTCACTGATGTTGACAATGGCATCGTTATGTTTCCATTATTAGAAATATGGAAGACATAAAGGCAGATATATTGGTTTTATAATCTAATATGTCACATTCTGACAGACAGATCTCCTGGTTGCAGCAGCTCAGACTGGAAAAATTATAAATATCAAAAAAGGCCAGTTTTGTGCTCCTTCCGTGAGTGACTTCTTCTGACTGGACACATCGGATTCTACCCTTTTTTCTTTTGCCAATAATAATTTCATGAGTGTTTTTTGTTTAGGTGAACATAAATTCATTTTGTTTAGAATAATTATATTTTCAGGTAATGACAAATTCTGCTGAGAAGATTAGATTGGCTGGCAATCCAAATGTCATGGTTTGTGAGAGAGGAACTATGTTTGGCTACAGTAAGTCGTCTGGAATAACTTGAAATCAAATTAAACATACCAAAATTGTTTCATTCCTTGAAAGTATTAATTTATTGAACTTTAGATGCCTTTTGAACTAGAAAAATAAGTTGAGATACATTGGATTTACTGCATTGTGCATGGCCATTCTTAGATGCTTGTCCTTTCAACATTACAGAATAGAAAAACTTCATTTTCTAGTCCTTTGTTCTTGTTATATTCTATGCCTGAGAATATCCGGAATCCCACTACTCCATTTTAATATTTTCCAAAACGACTCCTTAATTCGATGGTCTTATTGAAGCTTTTGTCGTTGCTTCCGCATACGAATCCTGTTTCCACATCTTGTTTCTTTTGCTTGAACAGATGACTTGATTGTCGATCCTCGTAATTTTGAGTGGATGAGAGAAGCAAACTGCCCAGTGGTAAGTTGATTTCTTCACTCAATTGTTGTTTGCTGTTGATTAATTATCTTATCTATTTATTCTCTTGTAAAAAAAAATCTTATTAATAAGAATTGTCTACTAATTAATTGTCTTGTATGATTCCTATTTTGAAAGAATAAATTTTAAATCGTTGTATTCGACCACAGGTTGCTGATATTACACACTCTTTGCAACAGCCCGCTGGAAGGAAGGTAGAAATGGTTTTCATGGCCTCTTTTCTCATTTTTATGGTTTTCCAAATAACAACTGATATACGATATAGTTGGACGGAGGAGGGGTGGCGAGCGGAGGTCTGCGCGAGTTAATACCATGCATTGCCAGGACAGCTGTCTCTGTTGGAGTTGATGGAATCTTCATGGAGGTTTGTTTAATACACTCCATATGCGAGTTCTATGCTTTTCCCGGCTATATCGGGTACTATTTCTCACAATACATGACTATTTTCCCGGCGCTAGGTGCACGATGATCCGTTGAATGCACCGGTCGACGGTCCAACTCAGTGGGTGAGTTTCTTCAATGGGTGTTCATATTTCATTAATTTGATGTATGTTTATGCTGAAACTACTTTCCTGGACTTGAAACTTAGCCTCTCCGTCATTTGGAGGAGTTGCTGCAAGAGCTGGTGGCCATTGCGGTAAATCTTGTGCAATTGTCCAAACAAGATTTCCTCTTTTTCATTTTTGTCTCTCAAATTAAGTCAAAGGGATNATAAATGAAATGTCAATTTTTTCACTAAAGATTTTTTTGTATACAAAATTGTAATATGACTGAGATGTAATGCTAAATTGGTATGGTACAACGTGCGTCCAATGTTGTAGAGTTGGAGTGCCTCTGGTTTTCAAATCAAGCTTTGATAAGGCCAATAGGACATCCTCAAAATCATTTCGTGGTCCCGGCATGATCGAAGGCTTAAAGGTGTTGATTTGTAGTATCTTATTCTTATAATAAGTAGATTCCTTCTTGTTCTTCGCGAGTTTCTTTTCCAAAACTTGCAGATAAATTTGTCGGGTGTATTTGCAAAAAATCCATAGTTGTTCAAGACCTGTTATCTGAAATTCTGAGGATAATAAATTCTTTCTTGTTTATCCTCTTTGGTTGCAGATCCTTGAGAAGGTTAAAATTGCCTACGACATCCCTATAGTGACTGATGTGCATGAAACAGTCCAGGTGAGAATTCCTTTGATGTTTGCTGCCAGAAGCTTCATCTGAACCAAAAAGTATATATTACAAAGAATGAATTTCATGAGTGAATAAAAGTATCCTATTTATTTCATACAAGAAAAATGATTCTTATGAATGAATTTAGTGTTACATGGATCACAACTCCTAATAATCGTGAACTTATTCAAGTGAAACAACATCAGTTAGTGGAATGAATTTCTACCTTTTAGTTGATTTCTGGTTCTTCTACTTTGCCAATAATAATTCTTGTTATAAGGTCATTGACCATAGAACTTTAGAACTGGAGTTCGGCAAACTTGAATATCTCTAACTCTCTCGATCTTCCTTTTGGCAGTGTGAGGCAGTCGGTAGAGTTGCAGATGTTATTCAGATTCCTGCATTTTTATGTCGCCAGGTGCAGTCACTGATGTTGACAATGGCATCGTTATGTTTCCATTATTAGAAATATGGAAGACATAAAGGCAGATATATTGGTTTTATAATCTAATATGTCACATTCTGACAGACAGATCTCCTGGTTGCAGCAGCTCAGACTGGAAAAATTATAAATATCAAAAAAGGCCAGTTTTGTGCTCCTTCCGTGAGTGACTTCTTCTGACTGGACACATCGGATTCTACCCTTTTTTCTTTTGCCAATAATAATTTCATGAGTGTTTTTTGTTTAGGTGAACATAAATTCATTTTGTTTAGAATAATTATATTTTCAGGTAATGACAAATTCTGCTGAGAAGATTAGATTGGCTGGCAATCCAAATGTCATGGTTTGTGAGAGAGGAACTATGTTTGGCTACAGTAAGTCGTCTGGAATAACTTGAAATCAAATTAAACATACCAAAATTGTTTCATTCCTTGAAAGTATTAATTTATTGAACTTTAGATGCCTTTTGAACTAGAAAAATAAGTTGAGATACATTGGATTTACTGCATTGTGCATGGCCATTCTTAGATGCTTGTCCTTTCAACATTACAGAATAGAAAAACTTCATTTTCTAGTCCTTTGTTCTTGTTATATTCTATGCCTGAGAATATCCGGAATCCCACTACTCCATTTTAATATTTTCCAAACCGACTCCTTAATTCGATGGTCTTATTGAAGCTTTTGTCGTTGCTTCCGGATACGAATCCTGTTTCCACATCTTGTTTCTTTTGTTTGAACAGATGACTTGATTGTCGATCCTCGTAATTTTGAGTGGATGAGAGAAGCAAACTGCCCAGTGGTAAGTTGATTTCTTCACTCAATTGTTGTTTGCTGTTGATTAATTATCTTATCTATTTATTCTCTTGTAAAAAAAAATCTTATTAATAAGAATTGTCTACTAATTAATTGTCTTGTATGATTCCTATTTTGAAAGAATAAATTTTAAATCGTTGTATTCGACCACAGGTTGCTGATATTACACACTCTTTGCAACAGCCCGCTGGAAGAAAGGTAGAAATGGTTTTCATGACCTCTTTTCTCATTTTTATGGTTTTCCAAATAACAACTGATAGACTATATAGTTGGACGGAGGAGGGGTGGCGAGCGGAGGTCTGCGCGAGTTAATACCATGCATTGCCAGGACAGCTGTCTCTGTTGGAGTTGATGGAATTTTCATGGAGGTTTGTTTAATACACTCCATATGATGCTTTTCCCGGCTATATCGGGTACTATTTCTCGCAATACATGACTACTTTCCTGGCGCTAGGTGCACGATGATCCGTTGAATGCACCGGTCGACGGTCCAACCCAGTGGGTGAGTTTCTTCAATGGGTGTTCGTATTTCATTAATTTGATGTATGTTTATGCTGAAACTACTTTCCTGGACTTGAAACTTAGCCTCTTCGTCATTTGGAGGAGTTGCTGCAAGAGCTGGTGGCCATTGCGGTAAATCTTGTGCAATTGTCCAAACAAGATTTCCTCTTTTTCATTTTTTTCTCTCAAATTAAGTGAAAGGGATTAAACCTGTTTTGCTTTCCTTATTCACAGAGGGTTAGCAAGGGGAAGCAGCAGTTCGACATTGATCTGACGCCCTATTGTGAATGATGATCCCGGGAACCCGGGACTGGTCGAAGAATTATCTCTCTCTCTCTCGATCGCGAGTAACTTGAACGTTATTCAAAAGAGCAGTATGAATTGTCCTATTTTTGAGAACTTATTCTCTGATATTTCTCTTTATTTTACATTTGAAACGATATTCTGCTTCGACTATTGAATTGACACTTTTACTCCGACCGCATCGTTTAGAATTACACGTTTGAACAAATATGTTAGAAATATTAAGTTTTCATTCAAAATATAATTTAATAAATTAACAAATTTTATAAACATTGGAAACAAGGTTAGAAAATTTTATAAATTAATTAATTATTTAATATAAATAATCATGANTATCAATTGTTTGACAAAGATGGAAGTTTATTAAGTGTAGATGGACGGAATTAGAATTGAAGTCCGGAGCTACTTAATTTTTCTTTGAAGATCTGATCGATCTTTTCTGCCATCTCCGGCGTCAACAAGTTCGCCGAATCTCCGATCTCGCCTTTCCGGAAGAACCTATTACAATCGAACCCACTCGACAGAACCCCCGTTTGATTCACCTCCATCTTGCTCAGACTCTCGAAGCTACAAAGCTTCAGAATATCTCCCACACTTCTCCCTCCTCTGCCGGAGAAAATGGCGCATCCAAGAACTCAACGAGTTTCTTCACCTGAAACTCAGGGTTCTCTTTCAAATCCTCGTACCTCAGAAACAAAACCTTTTTAGGGTTTTCTAAGCTTTCTTTTCGATATTGTATCATGCTCTCCCACACCGGCCCGAACAGCGTGATTCCGTCGCAGAACTAGCCCAAAGCTTCCTCCAGCGACGGCGCTTCCACCGCCGACGGCTTCAGCTTCATCGAGAAATGCCAATAAGAAGCGAACATGTCTTTCGGATCTGTTGTTCGCTGGAGCTTCAAAATATGTTAGCGGAAGCATCTCGCCTAGAAATCACAAAATTCAAGAGCAAATGGAGAATGAGAATTTGAGAGAAAAACATCTTCTTGGATTGCAAATTTCAAATGACCTTACACCATTTAAATAAACCTAGCAACGTAACTCTCCATTACCCATGACTCGGAAGTTTCTACTTCTATTATCCACTACTTTCATCCACCACTAACACTAACTTCTTTTGACCACAAAAATAAAACTCTCACCAACTTACACCACTAAGACAAACTTCCGTGAACTTCCATTTACCACTAAATGAAAATTAACTTTCGGTTACCACTAAGTGAAAACTACTTTCCACTACTTGGATTACATGCATCAATCTCCCCCTTAATCTTAGTACGAAATTTTGAGCTTTTTCACACTCAGGAGTTCTCGCATTTCTGCGAATTTAACTTTTCTCAATGCTTTTGTGAGAATGTGTGCACATTGTTGTTTTTCACAAACATGTTCTGCTCTCACCAATTTCTTTTCAATACTCTTCATGATGAAATAAAACTTCGTGTCGATATGCTTGCTCCTTCCATGAAACACTGGATTCTTCATTAGAGCTAGTGCTGATTTGTTGTCAACACGCAATAACACTTCATCCGTTACTTCTCCGGTTAATTCGTTGAGCAAGTTCCTTAGCCAAATTGCTTGACAAGCAGCTGCAGTTACCGCCATGAATTCAGCTTCGCATGATGATAGAGCGACAGTCTTCTGTTTTTGAGAGCACCAAGCAATCAAATTTCCTGAATAATAGAACATCATACCACTTGTGCTCTTACGATCATCAACGTCTCTGGCCAGATTGCTATCGCTATAGCCAATTAATTTTCCATCTCCACCTTTCTTGAACACAATGCCGAAATCTATTGTTCCTTTCACATATCTTAATATGTGTTTCACTGCTTGGAGATGGTTCTGTTTAGGTGCCTCCATGTACCTACTTACGACACCAACAAAATAAGCTAAATCAGGTCGGGTATGAATTAGATACCTGAGACAACCAATGAGTCGTCTGTATCCTGTTTCGTTGACATGATCTCCTTCTCCTTCCTTTGTTAATTTCAACTTTTCTTCCATAGGGTGATGCGCTGGATTACAATCACTCATCCTTGCAATCTCTAGAATTCTTTTTGTATACCTTGTCTGCTTTAAACAGATGCCATTATCATAATTTTGTACCTCAATGCCGAGATAATAATGAAGCGATCCAAGATCACTCATATCGAACTCTTTCATCATTTGTTTCTTGAAGTTTTCAATATGTTTCTCCTTTGAGCCAGTAATTATCAAGTCATCGACATAGACTCCGATAATTAATAGTTCACCCTTGTAGATTCTCTGGTATACTGCTTGTTCTTGAGCATATCTCTGAAAATTCAAATTCTTCAGAGATTGATCAAGTCGTGTATTCCAAACTCTTGGTGCTTGCTTCAAACCATACAGCGCCTTTCGTAATTTGTACACAAGGTGTTCTTTTCCTTTGCATTCGAAACCCTCAGGTTGGTTTACATAAACTTCTTCCTGCAAATCACCATGTAAAAATGCTGATTTTACGTCAAGATGATGTACCTTCCAATCTCGTTGTATTGCGAGAGCAAGCAGTAGCCTCACAGTTTCCAATTTTGCCACTGGTGCAAAGACTTCATCGTAGTCGACTTCATGTTTGCACATAGCCTTTTGCTACCAATCTAGCTTTGTGCTTGATGATGTTTCCTGCCACATCCTTCTTCAATTTGTAAATCCACTTCAAACCAATGGATTTATGCTCATTTGGGAGTTCTGTTAGCACCCACGTTTTGTTGAGCTCAATAGAATCAATTTCTTGCTTCATAGCATCTTTCCAATTTCTGTTGCCAATCGCTTCACTGAACTTCTCTGGTTCATCTGCAGCTAGCATCAATTGTTCAAAATCAATTTTGAGTGGTTGAGTTCTTGCATAGATTTCTCTGAGCGATCTGAATCCTCTCACTGGAATTGAATCGTAGCTCCCTTGAGAATTTCCAGAAGATGTTTGTTGTGAGGTAGCTTCTGAAGAATCACTTGATGAAGTATTCAATGGTGAATTTTCTCTTTCTTCATCTACGTGGCGCATTGGTGAATCATTCATTTCTAACCTTCCATGCAAGTCTACTTTTATCGAGTCATCAACAAAATCTTCCCTGGACAGTTCATCCAAATTCCACCTCCTGTTTTCTTCGAATACAACATCTCGACTCACCATCTTTCTCTTTTGCTTTGGGTCATAGAGCCGATATGCTTTTGATCCCGGTTCTATTTCCAAATGAACTGTAACAATGCTCATGTCATCAAGTTTTGTTAAGAGAGGAGATGGTACCTTAGCGTGAGCAACATAACCGAATACTCTGAGATGCTCCAAATTCAGTTTTTTCCCTTTCCAAATTTCATAAGGAGTTGCACTTTTGATTGTTCTGGTAGGTAATCTGTTGAGAAGATATACAACATGTCTAACAGGTTCTCCCCACATATATGTCGGCACAGACATTGTTTTCAACAATGCTCGAGTTGTGTCAAGAATTGTGCGATTCCGCATCTCAGCTACACCATTTTGCTGTGGAGTATAGGGTGCTGTGAAGTGTCATTGAATCCCTTCATCTTCACAGTAGCTTAAAAATAATTTTGAATTGAAGTCTCCCCCTCGATCGGTTCTAAAAGTTTGAATTTTGTGCAAACTTTCATTTTCAACTTGTGCTCTGAATTTTTTGAATACTTCAAAGGCTTCATCTTTCCTCTTTAGCATGTAAGTTCACATAAATCAGCTAAAATCGTCTACAAGCAGGAAGAAATACAGATTACCTGCTTGTGTATGTGAATTGATCGGCCCACATAAATTTCCATGGATTAGCTCCAAAACTTTGCTAGTTTTGTGAAGCGTTTCTCGCGGGAACGGTGCTCTATTTTGTTTGGCAACAAAACACTCTTCACACACCTGGTTTGGGTGATGGATTTTCGGCACTCCTCGGACTATCTCATTCATCACCATATTTTCCATTGCTTGGAAAATGTTGGTGACCCAATCGTGTGTGTTATAGTCATGCATCTTGATCCAATTTGACCGATAGACAAACACGATCAACAATGTGTAGTATTGTCTTGTAAAAACGATTTTCTGATCGTCACACCTTCATGAGCAAGTTTTCCCTCTTGTCGCAAATCTTCAAATACTCTCTCTCGAGTATTGCTTTGCATCCAGCCTCAGTTGCTTGACCAAGGCTCAGAATATTACTGCGTAAGCTAGATATGTAATAAACATCGGTGATCAACCGATGTTCTCCATTCCTGCAATGAAGGATAATTGTACCTTTGCCTTTGATTGTCACCGTGGAATTGTCTTCAAAACGAACTCGACCCACGATGCTTTCATCAAGTTTGACAAAGCAGGATCTCCTACCTGTCATGTGGTTACTGGCACCGTTGTCAAGGTACCACATTTCAATTTCCTCTCCATTCTGCTGCGACAGTGATTTTTCTTCGTTGAGGAAGAACATGTCACACGGCTCCTCCGTATGATCCGCCATCAGCAGAACAACGAGATTCATCTCCTCGTCTCTTTTCTTTTGAATGGTGCACTCAGAAGCATAATGTCTAAAATTTTAACAATTAAAACATCTTATATGCGACTTATCTTTTTTATGTTGGTTCCTCCATCAACTTCTTGCCGCGATGTATTTGATCTTCTATCTCCACCTGTGCCTCGTCAATGGCCTCTGCCGCATCCTCTTCCTCGCCCTCGCCAGGTAGTACCAAAGGATTTCCGTCCATTGTTTTTTTCGTGATCACTGCTTGCCTCCTTTTGTCTGGCTTGCCAATCACCAAGGGAAAGCAAAAGTTGACTTTCTGGAATAAATTTATTGCCTCGATGCCCAATTCTTTCTTCATAAGCTTTCAGTCTCCCTATTGCTTCCTCGAACGACATTGTCTCAATGTCGCAGTATTGTTCAATTGATGCAACCAATTGAATGAATTTGTCTGGCACAGAATCAAGAAGTTTTCTCACAAGTGCAGCATCTTCCAAGGTTTCGCCCAAGTTACTGTACTTGGTCGCTATGCCACTTAATTTTCTGGCAAACTCATTGATTGATTCATTTTCAGCCATTCGTAAGACGTCAAAATTACTTTTCAACGTCTGCAATCGGGCCTTCTGGACGCAATCGACACCTAGATGTCGCATCTTTAAAGCGTCCCACACTTCCTTGGTCGTTTCTTTTGAGCTACATGTAAAAGAATATCTTCTGGGAGAGCTTGAAAAATAAAAGCACGAGCTGCTTTACCTTTCCTTATTTCTGTAATCTCGCCAAATTCAACGGCTTCCCAGATTCCCTGTGCATCCATAATCGCCTCCATTTTGATTGCCCATGTTGTATAATTTGTCGATGTCAAGAGTTGACATTTGAACGACACGATGCCACCGTCTATTGCCTCTTGTTGTGTGTTGAGTGTCATCGGCCCGTATCTCGGATATTTTGGCATAAAACGACCTCGCTCTGATACCAAATGTTGTTCGTTGGAGCTCCAAAATATGTTGCCGGAGGCAGCTCGCCGAGAAATCACAAAATTCAAGAGCAAATGGAGAATGTGAATTTGAGAGAAAAACAACTTCTTGGATTGCAAATTTCAAATGACCTTACACCCTTTAAATAGACTTAGCAACGTAACTCCCAATTACCCATGACTTGGAAGTTTCTACTTCCATTATCCACTACTTTCATCAACCACTAACACTAATTTCTTTTGACCACTAAAATAAAACTCCCACCAACTTACACCGCTAAGACAAACTTCCGTTAACTTGTATTTACCACTAAATGAAAATTAACTTCTGGTTACCACTAAGTGAAAACTACTTTCCACTACTTGGATTACATTCATCAGGATCGCGGCAAATATAAACAATCTTGCACTTGGTATCCTTCACAGAATTCGGGAAAGCAGAAA
>QAOC01022730.1:627464-651951 GCA_003255005.1 Begonia fuchsioides | reverse complement strand
AGGTGAGGAAGATTGACAGAGAAGATCGGAGGTTTCAAAGGTCGAAGATCAAACCTTAAAGTTCCAGAAGCTTGGAGAAAGGTATAATTTCGTAAATCCTTTAAATTTATTTTGTCAATATAAAAATGAGATTTTTATAACATATAATTATTAATATATCATGATAACGATCTTTTATGTTACTGATTAAATGTTTTTCATGTATCATGTAACTCGTACGTCATCGGTGTTATGAACACCGGTGATTCCGCCGTGCGAGGGGAACCCCAAATTCCCAACATACTATGCAATCACGAGATTCAAAACTGTGTCTCTCAAAAGCTTGTCGCCTCCTTCAATGGCGGGTGTCTTCTTCTTCGTTTTTGGTTTTGAAATGTGCTTGTTTCTTTAGCTCTTTTTTCTTCATGGTTAAGAGATGAGCGATAGTGTTGCCGATGATATCCCTACCTCTAATCATTTTCTTCCTCTGACAGAACCCTAATTTAACTGGAATTTCTACAGAGGTTTTGGAGTAAAGTGTCTGAAAAAAAAGTTCTTCAACTCCATCCATGGCGGAAGAGAAAGGAATTTCTGGTAGTTCGATTGACATACTTTTTGGGTCCAACCCAGAGACAAATTTGCAGGTGATGTCGAAACCTAAACCCTACACTCTCGACAAAATTCAAATTCTAAGTTGGATTCCAAACCCAACGACACTTCGGAGAAAATGGGGTTGACTTTTGAAAGCTGTTTCTCCCACTGTGGAATACAGTATATCCATTGTACATCCATGATTTGATGACAATCTCAATCAAACAATTGGGCAATTATTGTAGGCAGAAATGGGACGCAACTATTACAAAAAGGGCAAGAGAGTAGAACGCGTGACTTTTTCTGCCCAAAACCAATAAGTGACTCGTCTTTTTCACTCTACTTTCTTTTTTGTTTCCTTTCCCTTTTCCAGTCACTCATCTGTTATTATGGGGAGGAACCGGTGGGCTTTCGGACAGACCTGACTTTTATTTAGGTTTCCATTTTTATGAGGCATGTAGATAGATCTTACTATGCAGCCTCCAATTTTTAACCGATCCAAAAAAATTTATTCTGGGAGGTTTGGTTTTGTTTTTTTTTTTTTTTTTAAATATATTTTTCATTAAATTAATGATTTATTCAAAAAACACCTGAACAAACCACAAACTGAATTATGAAAACTTAATTGAACCCGCACAGACTTAGCTCAGTCGATTCAAAGATGGTAGAATTAGTAACAAGTGCCAATGTTTGAAGTCTGACAGACGCAATGTGTAAGTTGTTACCTCAAATATAGGGTAGCTCCTTGTGGACGTAGTCAAAAAGCCTCTCATCTCTAGCCTACTGAATCACCGTGACTTATTCTTCCATAAACTGTCGGGTCAGGGTGTGAGAGCCCTGGGGGCGAGAGATTTCGCTTTTGGTAACAATATTATTTTGTTAGCTTTGCTTAATTAAATTCACAACTTACTTTTAGCTTCCGCCAATCAATAAATGACGCGTAAACAATTTATCGAGATCTAAAATTAAACTAAACGTCTGCAGTTGGACATCCTTTATCAGAGTTTTGTTGATCAAGAATAAATAAAAGCGTTATAATACTATTTTATTCATTCATGAAACATAGACATCTAGCTTTTCGATAATAACATGGATTTTAAGAAATAACTAAATGTTCCTCATTGTAACCCTAACTTTCATCCCGTGCTTCATGTTCAGAATGATGGAAGCACTTGGAGTCACTCTCTGTCCTTTGAGAAGCTCAATCTGGTAATTATAGAGAATGGAAGCAGCCACCATTTTCAGCTGAGTGAATGCCACCTGCTTGCCAAGGCAGGTCCTCGGACCGGCGTTGAAAGCCATGAACTTATACGACGGCTCGTGCTTCACCTTCCCCGACTTCTCTGAAATCCATCTTTCCGGCCTGAATTCGGCTGCGTCCTCTCCCCATACCGACTTCAACCTTCCAAGTGAGTAAAGAGAGAACAAAATCTATACACAAGAGTTGAACAATTGAATTAATATCACGACATAAATTCCGACATCAAACTTTGTCTATCATAATGTAATAATTCATGATCGATGACAATGCTTAAATTTTGTACAAACATTGTCACGTGTCCGCTTTGTTTGTCCCTTGATCATTCAATTATTATCTTATCAAAATATGGAAAACTAAAAGGGGAATGACGTGTCAGATGACAAGGATGAAATCAGACATTAAACAAGTTGAGGAGTAGAGTTAAATTAGGACTAGAATTGAGAGGGACATACCTTGATGTCTGGGGTGACGTGATGGCCGCTTGGAAGAACATCTCGTTCGAGCGGAGCTTTGTGTTCGAACGGAACTGGAGGGTAGAGCCTGAGAGATTCACACAGAGCTGAATGCAAGTACACCAAGTTTTCGAGTTCTTCAATGGCGAACGCCTTTTTTCCAGCTTTCTTCACTTCTCCTTCTGTGATTATCTGCTTTATTTCTTCTCTAATCTTGTTTTCGACAACTGGGTTGGTCGCCATCAGGTAGAAGAACCACGAGAGAGCCGTGCTTATCGTGTCTCTCCCTGCAATCATGAGATTCAAAGTTGTGTCCCTCAAAAACTCATCGCCTCCTTTAATGGCGGCTTCTCCTTCTTCCCCTGTCATGTACGCTGTTATCAGATCGGAATCTTCGTCTTCGTTTTCGTTTTTCAAGTGGGGATTTTTCTTCAGCTGTTGCCGCTTCATGGTTATGAGCTGGGCTATAGTTTCGTCGATGACTTCCTTCGCTTTTGTCATTTTGTTAGCCTGACCGAACCTTAATTTTGATTGTAGTTTCCACAGGGGTTTCGGAATGAAGTGTTTGGAAAAGATAAGCTCCTCGACTTCATCCATGGCGGTCGCGAAAGGAATCTCTGTTAGTTCGATGGAGAGGCTTTTTGGGTCGAACCCAGTAACAAATATGCAGGTGCTATCGAAAGAAAATCTTTGGAACAGATCTTGAAGATCGAAAATTTCACCATTTTGGCTCATACTATCAAGAACAGTGAAAAGCCCTTCCTGGACCTTCTTCTTCGTCGTTCTCGCCAAAAACACTTGAAACTTCTTCCTCCCCAGCAAAGCTCTCGCTGTGTTTCTCTGGTTTATCCAAGAATCTGCGTCAGAATTGAAAATCCCATCTCCCAAAATATCGAAAATAAACTTGAAGTCTTCCCCCTTGGGATAATTCTGGAAGTTTGTGCTCAAAACGTGGTGGATGTTCGCCGGGTCCGCGGTGAACAGAAGGTCCATTCCGGCGAACCAGATGGCTTTGAAGGGAAAGGTGGCGCCGGATCTCTCCAGGATTTCAGTGCAGCGGTCGTGAATTCGCCGGATATGGAGGACGATGGTCGGAATCATTCCGATCAACGGCCAGTTCCAGGGCAGACCTCGGGGGTCAAGGATGCACCGAAGAAGAAGGATGAAAGCGAAGGATAGGAAAGGCAAGACGATTTCTACTGCCGCCATAGGTACAGCTCTGACAGACTTCTGAGCTTATCTACATGGTCTTCTCTCTTCCCATGTAGAGATATATATGACTGAGTGTGTGAATCTGTAGGTACAAGTAATAATCTAATCTTCCAGCCTAATATAATTTTATTCAGAATTCTCAAACAGTAATGGTGAATAAATGGCAGGAGATTGTAAATCTAGCTACGAAAGACCTTTAAGGAAGTAAACAAATTCTATTCCAAAACAGACAAATAATCCTTACGTAGACTCAATTTTAAACCACAAAAAGAATAAACTTATTCCTCAAAAAAGGCAAATAAGCAGTTTCAAAATTCTGAAGCAAAAACCATAATTAGAGGGTAAAATCGATAGTGTGTGTGCCAACTACTCTTGTATCCAGGGCTCTTCCCATTGATTCCATCTCAGAAAAAAGTTTTTGGGAGCAAATTAAAAGCTGATATTTCTTTTCCCATCACGGACTTCAGTGACGTCAATCATAGATCAACATTTAGACTGTAATTATTGTGAAAAATACTCATTAAATAATTTTTAAAAATTATTTTCAATTATGTTCTCAAGAGGGTAGCAAATAGGGCTGTGCAAACGGTTAACGAGCCGAGTATTTAAAAAAAATACCTAGTTCGTTAGGGTATCGGGTATGAAGCAGTACCCGAAACCCGGACCTATCTGAAAAAATGGAAAAATACCCAGATCCGGATATTCCGGGTAGGATCTGGGTATTTTTGGGTCTACCTGAAATTTAAATCTTTCTGAAATGTTGCTTATCTGGATCCGGGTATTCCGGGTAAGATCCGGGTATTTTTAGATTTTGATAAAAAAACAGAATCTGGCCTGGGCTGGGTGACGGGTATTAAACACGGGTATCGGGTATTTTTACAATACCCGATATCTGGACTCCCTACTCGTTTACCCGAACCCAAAACCATATTTTTATCCGTTACCCTACCCGTACCAGGCCCAGATCTTACAGTTTTGGGCCAGACCTTAAGATCCGGTTCGGATGACTCAGTCCTAGTAGCAAAAGATCACCAACTATCTCTCTTAAAATGTAATTTTTTTAACCGAACTTCCTTAGACAGTATAATTAAACTATTAAATAAGTAATATAAAATACAATAGTAGATAGAATCAAAAGAATACCATGAATATTTTCTTATACTATTAAAATATAATAGTATAAAATAAGAGAAATAATACCATGAATTATACGTAGTTTTTATATAGACACCAAATTTGAACCATGCTTCAATTTTTTAAATTACACCAAGACACACAAAAACTATACCCTCTGTATGTCTTGCTTAAGCTGTTGAAGAAACTATATGTACGAGTCTTTGAACTTGGATTCATCAACACCAACATGCCCTTGTTCTCGTCGTGCTCTTCTGAGTTCGGTAGCATTTGTGGTAGATTGCACCTCAATATCTTTCTCCTCAACAAATGCATGAATATTGCTGTAAATCGGTGGACATTCAATGATTGGATGAGCATCGTTCGGTAGCTTATTTGTCTACTCCATGTTCGGCTCTAACTCTGCATATGGTGGTGCGCGACATATTCCTACTATCTTCTTGAGCAATTATTCATACTGACCCAATTTTTTGGCCGATTTTCGACAATATCTCTTAACAAGATGATTTTTCAAATAAAGAAACTACCATCTATTTATAGAATTTGGCGCATAGCCAGAGCGGGCAGCAGTATCCTTCAATGACTCGCTAGGTCGCATGTGTTCGGGCGAATGTGTGTGCCTTGCAAGCGGTTGGCTGCCAGAGTTTCAAAGTGTTTTTAATATTTAGGATTTGTTTTACTTATCTTGAGATATATTTGCCATTTGCTGACTCCTCGAAAACTCTGGTTCTATTTGATTTTTATAGTAGATTAGTTCTTCCGTTCGTAATTGTTTTTTTCAAAGAAGTTTTTCCAAGTTAAATTTTATGTCTCACGGGTTATGGTTTGATTTCTCAAAGCATTTTAGCTCATTGTATGAAGAACACTTGAAATACCTTTCTCCACCTTCTTCTGACGTTTTCACGGGTAAAACTTGAAACCTGTTCCATCCAACAAAGCTTTCACCATTTTCCTCTGTCCTCATCTAAGGGTCTGAATTATAATTGAAAATCTCATCTCTAAAATATCGGAAATGAACTTGAATTCATCCCCCTTGGGATAATTCTGGAAGTTTATGCTGAAACTGTGTTCGATGCTGGTAGGATTCACGGTCCCTAAACTATTCTTTCCAGCTAATCAAACGGCTCTGAAGGCGGAAAGTGTCGCTTGATTTCTCGAACACATACGTGCAGCTCTCATGAATTCCATCAATAATGCGTTGGATGTTGGAAATTTGATTTGGAACCTGTCTGATCGACCTTCTAATCTTTAGGTCCATCAATAATGTATCAAATAAAATAATACAATCTCCATTGGGCCACTGGGCAGAGATAAAGACGCAGAAATCAAAGAGATCCAAACTTTAGCAGCAAAACCAGTGAGATAAGAGGACAATAGGATAAGAAAAAAACAAGACAACTTTGTTTCATTCGATAAAAATGATTTACCAAGGTGACCAACAAAAGATATGACAGTTGTAGACAAAGCTGAGGTCAGCTGCTTCAATAACAAAGTAGAGTAAAGGGGGCATCAGCTGCAGCTCGATGTGTCTTAATTCACCACAAAGCTCGCAATTTTCAGGCTGTTTTTCCTCTCCCAATGCGAGGATTGGCTTCCCGCCATTTTGACATCTAACACATTATCTGCTTGTCTCTAAAAACTTCGAACGCGTATTATGAAACGGAAATATTCAACTCTCTCTCTCTCTCTCTCTCGCTAGATTCCAACTATAAAGAAATGGAAGATATTATTAAATTTTAACTACATCTTATGTCATTTTCGTCTAATCGATTACTCTGCAGAGATTACGAATTAGAGCAAATTAGTGTTGACTATTAAACTCAATGAAATAAATAATAATAAAAACTCATTATTTTTTTAGGCAAATTCGACTGATTTTTGAAAAGACAAATAGTCATCACATTTAACGTGTGTTTTATAGATTTCTATGCATCAGATGTCTAGTTTTCAATATTTTAAATTTCATATCATTCTATATTTTATTTTATTTTTTCATTTTAGAAACTCATTTTTCTAAATTTCGTTTTTATTCAGTTAGTCCTTAACTCAAGGCGAACAAATGTTATGGTGTTTTTTGTCATGTGAGTGAGAATGAACATGGACAAGTTTTTTAACTAATCGAAACCGACATAATTGGTTTTCGATTTGGAATTTGGAACCAGAAACTAAAATTGATTTTCTAACCCGACTCGTGAAATTTCACTTTCTTAATATGTTTATAACAATATATTTTTCATTTAAAATTAAAACTAATATGCTTTTTAATTTAAATTTTTTATTTGTTTTAATTGAAAAATATATAAAACAAATATTTTAATAGAATTTCTATTATAGTTTAATATATCATGCTCCCATAGAAGATGTCTATAATCTCTGCTACAAACAACTCGTCTCTTAAATCTCTAGAGGCTAATATACTTGACCATTTTAATATATTTATTCTATTGAAAAAAATAAAAGATTTATTCATATTAAGTGATCATAAATGTAAGTTTTTAATATTTATTTTCAATCTCAGATTATATTGATTACGATTTACTCTAATTTTAAAACACTATAAAGTTATTAGATTTGGTTAGTTATTTTTACCAAAAAAATATATTTGCCTGAAGGTTGATAACAAATCAAGTTAGTTGATATCGAACCACTGAAATTAATATGAAAAAATCAAAATAAAGTTAATTAATTCAATTAATAGAAATTATCAACATTTTAAATTGTTTTGAAGCTTACAAATCCGGAGGATAGAATAAAGTCAATGATTACACATTATTTCTTTGGATTTTATGTTTTACTCTGTTATTTAAGCAAATCCATTTCGTTGAATAGCAAAATTATTCACAAATGCTTTAACAAAAACTATTAAAACAACAAGATTCCATTAAATATTGCCCAATCCTTTTCCTTGTAGGAAACAACTTGGATCTCTTAAAAAATATTGCATATCCAACAACATATGACATTTTGAAACTACTTTGTCAAATTAACACGAAAAGATATAATGATGATGTCGAGCGACAGTTCAGTTTCATGCATTGAGCGAAAGATTTTCTTTAGGGGTTTACTGTCTGATAGGGTAACAGAAGAAGAGTGCAAAAAGTGTTTCGATAAGTTTGCAAGAAAAGTTGAAGTTGTTCTTTTTTACCGAAAAGAAGATCGAAAATTGAGAAGATTCAGATTTATAACTTTAGATTTCGACGAAGTTGTACAATGGGTTATTGGATTGAGATTTCTTCGACTTAAAGAGGAGATAGTCAAGGTGACATGGGCGAAACTTTGTGTCATTAATGAGAAAAGAAAATTGGTCGGAGGTTCTTTTTACTGGCCGAATCATTATTATTTTTCATTTAGTTATGAACCTTATGGTCCTATTAGTTATTTTACTTACTTCCCTAACTATTCTTCATTATATAACCTGTTTCTTCCATGTAGTGGTTTGCACATCGATTATAATTATTACCCATATGCACATAATGGTGGAGATCTTTTTCAAACCCTAGGTGAAAATTATTTTGGCTTATCAGTGCAATCAGCAGTTTCTTACATAAAAGTGTTTTATCTCGACAAGTCACGATAATACGAAATACTTTTTACTAAAATTTCTTAATTCTTAAATATATATTGTCAGAATGACTTTAAATTTTTATCACATGTTGAATCTATAATAAAAAATATTCTAAAAGGTTTTGTAAATTTTAGAATATAACATGAGGTGCCGCATGAGAATGTGGTGCAAGAGGTGCATTGACATTTCACTCTATGTGGTGCAGGAGGTGCAGAAGAATGTAACCACATGAGAATTATCGTTTTCAAAATTCAAGATTTTTTCAATCTATTTCTTAAAGGTTTACTTTTTTTTTATATTTTACCTAAAATAGTATTTATGAATCTTTATCCACTATTCCCTTCGGTGTCAAGTGATAGCTCCAATTTTTTTTAAAAAAATTATTCCCCAAAGTTAATCTAAAACTATGTAGAAAAAAATAATACATAATATACATTAAAGAAATTGATAAATTTTGAAAACGCTAACATGAAAACTAGGGTTGAATTACATTCACGCAAGAGGTCGCATGAAAAATGTTGTGCGGGAAGTATACTGACATTTGGCCCCATCCAAAAAAAATTAGATTGTTTTCAAAATTCAAGATTTTTTCAATATATTTCTTAAAAGTTAAAAGTTTTTTTATATTTTACCGAAAGTAGTATTTATGAATCTTTATCCACTATTCCTTTCAAGTGTCAAGTGATGGCTCCAATTTTAAAAAAAAAATCATTCCCCAAAGTTAATCTAAAACTATGTAGAAAAAATAATACATAATATAAACTAAAGAAATTGATAAATTTTAAAAAAAAAATTAAAAAAAAATACCACCACGCTAACGTGAAAGGTAGGGGTGAATCACTTTCACTCAAGGGGTGCATGAAAAATATGATGCGGGAGGTGCACTGACATTTGACCTCATCCAAAAAAATTTAGATCGTTTTTAAAATTCAAGATTTTTTCAATATATTTCTTAAAAGTTTAAAGTTTTTTATATTTTATCTAAAAGAGTATTTATAAATATTTATCCACTATTCCCTTCAAGTTGTCAAGCAATAGCTCCAATTTTTTTAAATTAATTCTTAAACTCTAAGTTAATCTAGAACGGTAGAAAAAATAATACATAATATACGCTAAAAATTGATAAATTTTGAAAAATACCCCCACATTAATTTTTTTAAAAAAATCCTTATTCCCCAAGTTAATCTAGAACTATGTAGAAAAAAATAAATGCATAATATACATTAAAAAAATTGATAAATTTTAAAAAACAAATTAAAAGAAACACTCCAACGTTAACGTTAGAGGCATGGGATGAATCACTCTCACGCGACACATGAGAATGTGGTGCAGGAGATGCGTTGATATTTGGCTCTCTCCAAGATTTTTTTCGATTGTTTTCATAATTTAAGATTATTTCAATCTATTTCCTCAAAGTTTAAATTTTTTTTATATTTTACCCAAAATAATATTTATGAATATTTATTCACTATTCCCTTCAGGTTTTTAATGGATAGCTCTAATTTTTTTTTAAAATATCTTTATTCCCCAAGTTAATATAGAACTATGTAAAAAATAATAATACATAATATACGTTAAAGAAATTGATAAATTTTGGAAAACAAATTTAAAAAAAAAAACACTCCAACGCTAACGTGAGAGGAAGGGGTGAATCACTCTCATGCAAGGGAACACATGAGAATGTAGTGCGGGAGGAGCACTGACATTTAACATTCTCTAAGATTTTTTAGATCGTTTTCCAAATTTGATATTTTTTTAATCTATTTCTACAAAGTTTAAATTTTTTTTATATTTTACCCAAAATAGTACTTATGAATCTTTATTCATTATTCCCTTTAGGTTATCAAGGGATAGCTTCAATTTTTTTTAAAAAAAATCCTTATTCTCCAAGTTAATCCAGAACTTTGTAGAAAAAAATAATACATAATATACGTTAAAGAAATTGATAAATATTGAAAAACAAATTAAAAAACACTCTCACGATAACATGAGAGGCAGAGGGTGGATCACTCTCACATAAGGGACCGCATGAGAATGTGGTGCGGGAAGTGCACTGACATTTGGCTCCCTCCAAGATTTTTTAGATCGTTTTCAAAATTCGAGATTTTTTCACAAAAATAGTATTGCTGAAAGAATGGATTTTTACCGTGACAATGTTATTTTTACTATGTGAAAATAATAATACATATCATGTGATTCGATTCATTGTTGCTGAAAGAATGGATCAAACTAACTTTTGCCATTAAATAATTGTCAAACAAGGTGACAATGTTATTGCTAAAATGTGCACTAACATTTACCATCTTAAAGATGCAAAGTATATTAATAAAGGTATATAGGCTATTTTGATACCATATATATGAACTTGAAACACTTAATGTATCACATCTCGTTCTACACGAAACCACACAACTCGAACTAGCCAACGATGAAATTATCCCAACTCGAGCGAGCTACTGTCACCAAGCTCTGAGCTAAAATGGGCATCTGTCGCAGCACTCAATTTCCCAGTTCGGATCATCGTCATGGCTTGGAATTAGATTCAAGATATAGCAGAAATGCTAGTGTGAAATGTTGGATTTATAAGTTAAGGCCGTGTGTAAGCAACTGATGGGTTCTTATAAAGCCCATGCATATTGCCTGGTGCCACATTGGGCTCTGATGGGCCTACAGAGAATTTAAACGTTAACGCAGCGTTTTGATTCATTATTAGCATCAACACCAAGTTTTTTTGTGGAGTTCTTCAACCATAGAAAATAGGGTCTTTAGCAAATTTTCCATCGAACTATTGAAAATTAGGCGAATTGACCACTAAATTTTGAAAATATCAAATTGCTACTTGCTACGTTTAACCCTATATAATTTAGACTGACAGATTCTTGAGAATCTTTCGAGTGGGTCTTCCAAAAACGCCACTGAGATATAAAACTGAAACCATATGCAAACCCAATAGAACTTGTACCCAAATCCAAGTGTTTTACGAAGAAATCACCAAATCAACAGATTGTAAATTATATACGCGTGACTGCCACTCTGCAATCTCTGATGGCGGATGACATTTCGGCATCTCCTTCACATGCCCAGAAATAGCAGTTTTGAAAATCCGTCTTCCTGCCTCAGTTCTCGTCCAACCAGTCCGTTTGATCGTCGTTTTCGTAGAACAATCCATCGACGATCTGATCTATGAGGGAATCGATGAAGGTGTTACAGTTGAGGGTAAAGATTGTACCTACTTTATTTCTAGCGCTGGAGAACCACGCAAAGATTGCAGCGAAAACCATCGCTCCCAAACAAGCTCCTCCTGCTTCTGCGATTCCTTCCAATTCCATTTTTCTGAAAACGGAGTTTCCGGTCGCAATCTCCACCGTCAGGGTTGCAGCGAACGCAATCTACAAAGCAATGGTTAAGCAATGGCTCGATCAAGGACAGATTATGAGTCGTGCGATGAGGAAAAAAAGAGGGCTCACCATCGCCAGTCGACCGGAGACGATCTCGAAGTCCTGGATGTTCTTCGAGTTCTCTATGTAATCAGAAAGAGTTGCGAAGAACGGCGATACGTCGCCGGAATTTCTCATCGTCTTCATCGTTTTTCCTCCATACGACCTCAGAGTGCACAATCGCGGCTGCAAAACGATATTTCGGTTCTCCGAACCGACCGCCGTCGCTTTCTGAGCCGAAACTTTAACCGAAACGGCAGCCTCTCTATTGGAAAGTGCCTCTCCGCTTGGCAGAGTGGCTTTGGGGAGAAAACACCGGCGATGAATAAGATGCGCAGTGGACGCCATGGGAGGGTCGAGAAGACAGCAGCGGCGGAACGGTTTTGTGTGGAGGCTTCTGGTTTATGGTGAGGTGGCGAAGGAAGAGGGCTAGGTGGTCAATATGTACGTCGTTTTCTGCTTTGAAGTCGGGTTTGGCGGCTTAGTTGAACCGAAGGCCGTCGACATGTCGGGAAATTAACAGTTGACCGTCAAGCTTTTGACTTTCAATCTACATCACCATTAACTTGAGTCCAATTAATAATTTGGTTATCTTTTTCTGTCCCAACTCTCTCTCTCTATATCTATCTAGCTCGTCACACGGAAAGGCCCATTAAATTTGAACGATTTCAAAGTAGCTCCAAAGTTGGATCACGAGCTTAACAATTGGACATTAGTGATTTGGTTTAATTTGATTCGAGATTGTCCTATGGGCTCCCCTTTAAAGCTAGACTCAAACAATTGGACGTTGCATGAAGCCTAGTCTGCATGCCGTCTAGCAAGACCATCGCATAGTCGCACAATTATCTGATACCACAACCTAAATCCCCATGACATCAGGTATGCTTATTCTCTCTCTATACATGTTACACATGCCAATCGAGGTGATCTGAGCTGGCCGAGTCAAACTTAGAAAAACACAGTTGGCCAAATCTGACGATATTAATGAGTCGAGCTTCCTATTGTGCACGTCAAGAGTAACGAGCTAAGACTAGCAAGCTTTTTCCAAAAAACATTTTAATTTTCTTTTTTTCAAAATTAGAGTTTTATTTGTCTATTTACTAGAAACTGCAGGTTATCAGTGACTTTTATTCTAAAAACAATAATTAATATTTATTATTATAATATAAAATATAATAGTATTTGACTAGATAAAATATATATTCGATATATAATTATAATTACTTTTTACAGCAATACTTATATATATTATCTAAAATTAAAAATACTTCAAAAGAAGATTTTGGTTGAGTGGTACCAATTGGTGACGACCTGAGGTCGAGTTAGCTCAATCATTGTAGCATGCCGAGACAATGATAAAACTTCAGCGTAAAGGTAATTCGTATTTCTACATTTTGATCTAAAGCATGTTACATCTATCAAGAATAAGGTTTAACACCGAATAACCGTAGGGGTGGGCAAAACCAAGAAACTTATGGTTTTTGTCTAGTTTTGGATTAGAATTAAAAAAAAAAAATCGGGATTCATCGTTTGACTCTATTTTTTAGACTGAAAAAACTTAAAACTAGAATAAGGATTGTAGTTTAAAAAAAGATGCATAATTGGGTAAAACTCGACCCAAATCATAATAAAATCAAAATTCTAAAACTCGTACAATCATTTCAAACATATCTAAATATAATAAGAAAATATATTTTATTTTTATATTTTCATTTTTAAATATAACATAGAATCAAGTTAAATCTAGAGCCGCACCATATTTGACGGTTCCGATTTTGTTTTAGGAAAGAACCGGACCAGATAGTGATTCCATGTTGGTTATTCATTGAATTATTATTACTATTTTAAACAAATTTCAGAAACTTAAAGCTCATAAATGTGTAACATGATACATGAGATAAGAATCTTTAAAAGAGAGGTAAGATGAAGATTTTATTCGCTTGTAGTTGTAAGAAAATAGTATTAAGTGTGTTTAAATGCAAAATAGAAAAAATATATATATATAATTGCCGTTCCGAAAAAGAAAAAAATCTGTATTATCGGTGAAAAAATTCTGTCGTCTAAAAAAACGGTAAGTATGGTAAGAAATACCGCATACAAGGAAACTAATCGGCGACGACGTATATAAAATATATTTAAAATCTAAAAAACGTAACTTCAATGGGCGTAAACCTAGTCGAAGCATGAAGCATGAGAAGATTTTTCAGATTCGGGTTGTTTTGGAGAGGAGCTTCTTCCTCAAATCAGCAGCATCAAGATCTTCGAACTGATTCTCCGGCATCCAGTTTCCTGTGTTTGGATTTTGCATCCAAAAAGCTTTGCTTATGTCCCCGCCATTCATCCTCGCACTTGCAGTTGTCTCTTCGACCATCGTCTTCTTTGCTTTGTTCACCGCCGGCGCTGCTTGCTCCGCCTTGGCGTACTCTCTGATCACGGAGCAAAATCGCCTGATCCAACATAAACAATTAGAGGTCGTCGTGTGAATAAAAGAAAAAAAACATATTTATCGTTCTCTCCCTCCTCTCTATGTACAACGAAGAAGACTTGTAACGGTCAACCAAGAGTGTAAATAATATCAATGAAACTCCAGGTCGGTACCTCACGCTCATCTTGCTGAGACTACCCATGATTGGTTTGGGAAGAAAAAGATGACGATGAAAAGGCAGGAGGTTGGCTCTGTCGTTGAGTTTGTGAAGGGAGAGCGGTTCACATATAGGGGATGAAGATGGTTGTGCTAAAATAGATGGTTCATATATAGGGTTTCAAATAGAAATGTATGTATTTTTTCTCTTAAAGGCATGGAATATTTAATTAATTAATAAAAAATAAAACTTCTCCTATTGAATCATGATGAAATTAGGGTAATATTCTCCATCCACCCTATTATTTTAATTAGACTATATCTTAATTAAATATAAACGAGAATCACCCTCTTTGGCGGAAGATTCGTATGCTCGTAATATTCTCCGTCACGTCATCACACATGAGCACATTTATGAAAGTTTTTATGATGACAAAAGTAGTTTATTTCATTAACTTAGTATCGTGGATTTTATTTTCTTGGTTAATTGTATAAATCGTTGAAAATAATGAATTAAGAAAGTATTATTTTACTTTTATGGACACTTGAAAAGTCTAGAAACCACGAGCGAGGTGTATTTTAATTCTAGATGGTCCATGCACAAACATTTATTCTCTTATTCTTGAACCAACAATTTAAAGCAAATATTCTCATGATTTAAGAAAGTATTGTATTGTAGACAATTTCGTAAAGAAAAATATTATGTAAATGTTTTATTATTTTATATAAATATTTTGTTGAAATTATTGAATTGTGAATATTAGTTCATAAATGAATTTATTTTCTATATCCATGGAATATAAAAATTATATTTATGTAATAAATTAATTTATTTTCAGCCGAAGCTTGAATCCATTGGCTTCAAAAAATTAACACTAGTACCCCACCCACTTGCAGTTGCCTCTGTAAAAAATACCGACGTTCGACGCTTGGGATCCGAAGCCTGGAGGCGACTCTGGCCATTTCGAGAATTCCGAATTTCCGGAGAACGCTGCACAAGTTCGTTCGGAACCCTTCATTTGTCTGTGCAGATCTGCGAAATCGAGACCATCACCTTGCGATGGCTAATCTCTCCGTCCAAGATCGAGTTAAGGGTCCCATCTCTCATGTTATCTTTGATATGGACGGTCTCTTGCTCGGTAAATCCACCCAACCATATTTCAGTCTTTACTCAGTTTTTTTCCTCAATTGCCGCATACTGTTTGGTTCTGAAAGCTCGTCTTGAAGCTCTTTTAACCGTTTATGGAGGTTTTGGGGCTGACTGCGACGTTCATGCTGTTGCTAAAGTTAATCTGTGAAAATTCAAATTTACTCGTGCTCTTTTGCACTATTCGCGTTCATGATTTCCCGATTGTCATAAAATGTCTGCTATGTTTCAGATACGGAGAAATTTTATACTGAAGTCCAAGAAAAAATACTTGCTAGATTCAACAAAACTTTTGATTGGTCTCTTAAAGCGAAGATGATGGGAATGAAAGCGATTGAAGCTGCTCGGGTCTTTGTTGAATCGACAGGAATTAGTGATTCTCTTACAGCTGAGGAATTCTTAGTAGAGAGAGAGGAGATGCTGCAAAAAATGTTCCCCACAAGCGAGCTTATGCCTGGTAATTTGTGTTTACATAGCACCCTGATGTTCAATTCCATCTTTCTTATGTTCCTCCTGTCCTATACTCATTCACAATGTTCATATTATCTTGTTTTTACGAGTAAGTAAATCAAATTCCTCCTAAATTCTGCCATCAATGCTGATCGGGATTGTGAAATTTTAAAAACAAACTACTCAAATATACGCACGAGAAACACAATAGCCAACAGGAGAAACCATTATTTTATGTACTGATACAAATTCTACGTGATTACTAACACCTTTTAAACTATGGACAATTCTAGATTTTTTCAACATTTTACATTTTACATTATCTTTTCGCATGCTACACAATCTACCTTTGCACGTATAAATCGCATGTAGTATCTAAAGTCGAGATTATACTGGGTGGACATTTGTACAGTATGGGTGATCATGGAACAAGTAATTACTTAAAATTCTTAAAGTGCATTATGCATTCTAAGTAGGAAAATGTAAAATAAAGCGACAAGGTAGTTCTATGATATTTGACTGGCACGTGGTGCTGAGAAATCATTAGATTGAAGATTATAAATATATTTTTTTTTTCTACATCGAGAAAATGAAAATTATGGGCGTTGTAACATCTCATGTTACATTTGAATCAAAGAATGAGAACTCTATTTTACCATGGTATTTATCTAGTTAACATCTTGACTACATGCTATTATATTCTTAGAGAATTTGTGATGTAGTTGTAGCTACCGGTTAACATTTTAAGCTGTCATATACAATTTATTTCATTGAATCAGTTAATTGTTGAAAATATGGTTTTTTAATTGCCTTTATTTTTCTCATTCCATCATAGGGGCTAGTTGGCTGATTAGGAACCTTCATTCAAATGGAATACCAATATGCTTGGCCACAGGGTAAAGTCATGGTGTAATTCTCTGTCATGTTAATTTGTTGTGGAGACCTCTTAGCAGTAAAATTGTTAAATAATTTCTCATTTACAATTTTATTTGATGTTACATAATTTTATAATTTTTAAACATAACTTCCCTCGTATTCAATGATATTTGGCACAGATCTCACAAAAGACATTTTGAACTGAAAACACAAAGACATGGTGAACTTTTCAAACTGATGAATCATATTGTTGTTGGCGATGATCCAGAAGTTAAACATGGCAAACCATCGCCAGATATCTTTCTCACAGCAGCGAAAAGATTTGAGGTGGCTCTGCCATTTTCTTGTCTGGCAATCATAATGCTATTCTGTTTGGTTTTTCAATATTAGCTCTTTTTTTTTTGGCCATTGCCTTCCAAAGGTTAAAAATGTAATTTGCTTATGCTACTCAAACAGGGAGGCCTAGTTAGTGGCCAGAATATTCTTGTGTTTGAAGATGCACCTTCAGGAGTTCGTGCAGCTAAAAATGCAAAGATGTAAGATCTTAATTATTTAAAGCATTTAGCTGATTTTTTTATTCATATGTTTATCCTCTTAAAATCATTTATATAACGCAAAAGCGAGACAATTTTAGCCAATCATGGAGAAGTAAATGAAAAAATGGAACAAAATGTGGCCAAAATCTCTTAAAATCACCAATGAATTGCTCAAAGGGACTTAGTAGCCTCTCTAGAAAGGGAAATATTCTAACGCGATTCATCACCTCTCTGTAGTGATTTTGGTTTTCTATTGTTTCACAAAGGAGCCCAAACTCTTGGGTAATGCATTTAGGTAGTTGATGTGAGTATGTTGCATTATAAATGCTTGATTATATGAAAAAGGTTGAACGTCGAGTATAATATACATTTTACTTCATAGTGAATTATTTTGTTCGTGTTGCAGGTTTGTGGTAATGGTTCCAGACCCAAGGCTTGATAGTTCCTTCCACGAGGAAGCGGATCAAGTTTTGAGCTCACTATCGGATTTTAACCCCGTGGAGTGGGGCTTGCCACAGTTTGAAGATACAAAAAGCTAAATGTTTACCCAACTGCAGGTAAAATCAGAATCCATTTTTGAAGGCTTATTATAAATTCAAATAATTTGTTGCAACGTGGAATTCTCATCATTTGTCATGGGAAAGCTTCATTGAAACTCTGGGAGTGGAATTTGATATTCTTGATGTATTCATTTCTCTTTCAGCTTCTTCACCTCTCTGTCACCATCTTTCACTCGTAAAATCTGGGCTTCATTCAAAAATTCTGTTTTCTGTGTAGTTCTTCATGGTTCATCTTCCGGGTTCTGGATTTTGATTTCTTCTTCTTCCACCCTCTCCTACTTTTCCTCCAATTCACCAGTTCTCTGAACATTACTTCAAGTTGTGACTTACAGCTTGCTTTATCTAACCCAGCTTTTGCATTTACGCAAGCCTTTCCATGTCAAGAAAATCAGCCATGAAATTGAAGTCGACTCCCGAGTTGAGTTCGAAATGTTTGCACCTTGAACTCGTGAAGCCTCTCTTTCTTAGCAGCAATATGCTTACTCGAAACACCAAAACATAAACTAATCGTTATTTTGATTTAACTAATCATGCATCATGCATAATTGTGAGTTCTTTAAGTGTGTGAACTCATATTCACTTTCATCAACATTAAATTAGAAGTACACATGATTTGATTATAGTTCAAAAATAGACCAAATAGAACAAATGGGCCACGGTTTTCAGAAAATGAAATAGAAGTGAATATAGTATTACGATGACATAAATTGAAATAAAACAAAAAAATAGGATTCATAGAATTAACTTTATTGAAACTTATATGATCAACAAGTCTAGTTTTTTTTATTTTTGCTCAAATCACAAGTTTGAGTTAATATTGAAACTATGCTCCAATTCAGCCCCCTAGCTCGGGGGTGAACCCTCCACATAGGGGCGTAAAAAAGGGGAGCACCTGTGGGGGTCGACCCACCGGCCACTATGCCGGGCGCGTGAATCAAACGAAGCTTCCTCCCTCTGAATTTCTATAAATACTCTACCGATTTCGATTTTAAAAGCCGTATCAAAACATTATAGATAAAAAAAATTAATACAACAATTTAGTTTCTTTAAGTACAAACTAGTGGAGTGATAGAGCAAATCTAGCAAATTATAGACGAGACTTTGTAATTATACATATTCCACTAAGATCAACGAGATGTAAGCTTAAACAGTGTTTCTTTTGGCTAAAATAAAACTGATATTATGATTTTCTTTTATTAATTTTAATATTAAAATTCTGCGGAGAGTTTAGAGCAGATCTTGAGGGGTTATTTTTTATATTTAATAAAAAAGACTAAAACAGGATTAAATCCATGTAGATAATGCATGTATATATGGATTTGAAACTTGAAATAGTTATTCAGACCAATTAATGTCCAAGTGTTTAAGCTCTATGAGCCATTTTTCTGTATCATCAGCATTGAAAGGCTTAGATGGGGTCTTACTATCATCACCCTCTGCCTCCATGAAAGCTACATTATCACTTTTCCTATCTTTACCAAACCCGGCTTGTCTATTCGGATGTCTTACCTTCAACGATAAAAGTCGAGAAACTTCGTGCAGCCCTCCCCATTTCTCCAGTGCTCGTGCTATGTCATATCGTCCTGTATAAAGACCATTTTAAGAAATTTCACAAAAACTAGACTAAATATCACATGAAAGTTTATCAAAACATAGTTCCATCATCATGGGATTTCGGTTCTATACCTGCCCGTTCGAATGACTTTCGACTCGGCATATATGACGGATCCATCCCCCAGCTACTTTGAAATCGATTAATCTGTCGATTGTGACAAAAGTATGAATAATTGTGTGGTAATTATTGGTGTAGACTGCAGCGAATGTTAGGTTTTTGTAATTGATCGATACAATTAGATAGCATAGAAATAACTCTTAGAAATTAATAATTTTATTAAGTGTCAAAATAAAATCAGTATTTGATATTTATCACAAACCATTGTTCAAGTTATGATTTAAAATCTCTTATAAGATAAAGTAAATATCCACAAAAACTTTTAAATTGATAATGAAAATGTTTTAAAATATTAGCTAAGATATATAAAATCAAAATAAAATAAGCAAAAAACAAAATCTTAAACGATTAGAAGCTTATGGATTGAGTTATGCTACATCAATTATTTAAGCAATCAGCAATCAGCAATCAGCAATCAGCCTTAAGCTTTGAGAACATACCTCTTCTTGTAAATTTTCAAGTTTTTCCCAATAACCCTTTGGTTTGCGATGCTTGTATGCAAGAGATAGATTCATAGTCGATGCAATTCTTCTGAATCCACCCATTCGAGTAATTGCCTTTTCAATATCCACTCTACCATGCAACCGAAGTTGCTTTCGCATAGGCATAAACCCTTCTTGTCCATTTTCCAAAATAAATTTCAAAATCTCAGCTTTAAGAACTTCAAAGTCTCTCTGTAAACCTGGAACTCTAGGCCGTGGTTTAGACTGAGCTTGCTTGTTGGAATCAAATATCTGCTTAGCCATTGTTACTTCCTTGTCGTCCCCTTCGATCTTGCATGAAACATTTTGCTCTTCTGGTTGTTTTTCGAAGCAAATCGTTTTGAGAAAGTTTCCCTCCTCTCCTTTTTCTATGTAGTCTCGAATAGCACATAAGTTTGATGGGAGATCTTCATACACAACCTATAATATCATGACTAATGCTAGGTTTACCTTCTTAGCATACTTTTTTAATTTACCTTTTGACTTGTCGAGTTTTGATTGACTAAATTAAAATATTTTTAATATAGTGTAATTAAAATAATTATTTATAATATTTATTGTATCAATCAGAACTCGACACGTCAAAAAGTAAAGTAAGATGATAACATAACGAAAGTGAAATTGAACTTTCGATACTAAAAGAATTGACAAACCTCTTCCATGATTGCCTCGGACAAAAAAGTATCCTTGCGCATTTTTGACTCGACTGAGTATTTTAACAATGTATGATGGTTTCCTAATTGCTCGAGAACCCATTTTCCATTAAACGCGTCAAAATCCCCTTCAACCTGTTCGAAACTAATCTCTTCTTCGAGAAGTTCGCACAAGTCAAGAACAACGCGAGCATGAAGGACCATATATAGTAGACCCTTGCATCCTTCCTGTACATTTAAATTTACAATTAACTTATCCCACTGTCTCAATGTCAACTAAGAGTGAATTGAAGAGTGAATATAAGCAACTAACATTTAGTTCCACGTACATTTTGAATGCAGTACATTTTGAATGCAGTACATTTAGGATTCAATTTACTTTTGCTTAATAGTCTACTTTTACCTGAACAATTCGAACTCTGTTGTTGTCCCTGGACAAAATCTTGCTGATTGCCAAGTTTGGAACTATTCTGAATTCATAAGCAGTTTTAAAATGTATAAATTTATTAGAATGCAAATTCAAATACTGTGCTTAAGGAAGTATTCCCACGACTTTATACTGCCTTGAAACTTATCGCGATATGAAATACCTTCTTGACAGAAGATTTTTCAAATTATTAAAATGGAAATTACAATAATATCATGCTTTTATAGTACCAAATATAGCCTCTCTTACTGCAATGTAAACAAGAAGAGAGAGAGAGAAAGAAAGAGAGAGAGAGAGAGAGAGAGATAAATACTCGGGTAGACGTTCATAATCTGTCAAAGCATTCCATACTTCACGAACTGAAGATTTTACAGTAATGCTAGCAACAACACAGCGATGTACACCTCCATCTTGCTTCAACCAAAAAAAATTCATTGATAACAAATGACTAAACCTCGAAAGAGTTTCACAAAACATAAAAAAAGCAAGGATTGGTCACTTACTAGTAGACCATCGAATCTGCGAAGATGAACTTCATCCACTTTGCAAGGCTTATCAAGATCACAAACTTTTCCAAATACACCCCAGTTTCCATTCAGCTTGAGTGAATTTGGAGTTAATAAAGCAGACCCTGAGCCAGATACCATGTCTTTGAGACCTCCAGCTAAGGGCTCAACATTCTCACACGAAGAGGCATTAAGAGACTTAGTTCCATTTGTCTTATTCCCAAAAAAACTCTTTTCTGCTCTACAAGCCAAAGCTCTAAGATTAACAGGAAGATCTGATCTGATTATTCTCTCTAGTAAAATGGCAGGGAAGTTGAATCTTGGTATTACATTAACCTCGTAAATTAAAACAGTAGGGGAGGACCTTCAAAATTTACAATAAAAATGCATTAGTGTAGAATAACATTTTTCCTAGAAAAGAAATAGTATTATGTCAAAGATGCAACAAAGTTAAACCGAGAATATTATGTCATGCGAAAAGATAAAGAGATGTAAAAAAACAGAGTACAAATCATGCATGTGTTCAAAGGGGAGGTACAAGATATTGCAAGTTTTATGACAAGTTCACCTTTACCTCTTCATGGATTTTATAGACCACTTGCCTTCAAATTTCTTGAAGTCTCCATCAACCATGGAGAAATGCAGTTCACATCCATCAGCCTATAACATCAACAAATAAAGGTAAGTTTGAAAATGGTGCAAATTCTATATTTCACAACTTCGAAAAACAAGCATGGACATGGTCAAAAACTACTTCATAATCTCATTACAATTACAATATAACAGAAAAATAAAAAAAAATAACAAAATGAAACATATTCGTCATATTAATAAAAAGTAATGCTAGGTTTAGTTTCTTAACATATTTTCTTGTTGTACAAGATGATGTGTCGAATTGTAATTAATGCAATAAATATTTTAAATAATCATTTTAATTGTAATACATTAGATGTATTTAAATATACCAATCACATCTTTATCAACGTATGCTAAGAAGGTAAACCTAGCATTACTCATAAATAAAAAATACTTGCCAGATCTGGAAATTCTAGAAGATCCAACACAACTCGAGCTTCTATTTGCCAATATAGTCCCCTTTGTAGGCCTCTTTGTTCAAGCCATATTCGCCCAGGATGTGGGCAAGGAATTGTCCCACTGTACATAAACCGAATGTGTAAATTAATCAGATGACAACTAATAAGAACTAGATAAAGCACAAATCACTCTAACTAAACATTATTATAAATGGTAGCTGCTTAGTCACATAAGTTGATGAAAAAAGAAATATATCAAAACAGAACCTGAATATGCTGCAGTTGCATATATATGTAGCAACCATTGATTACAAAATAGCATGAAAAATTCATCTTTAAGAAAAGGAATATAAACATGGACCACTTGCAAATGGAACGAAAAAATTGTGAGATCTAAACACAAAAGGGGGTAGAAATTATCTGCAGCGCAGTTAATATTTGATGGTGGATATGCTTAACCAAAAATAAATAAATCTTTTTCATTCAGCTTAGCACTAGAGTTTCTATGAACACTAATAATTCTTGACCACTATGAATTTGGCTCTAAAAATTTTTAATTTACAATCTCGTAGATGAACAACACTGAGAAAGAGCAATCAGCACCTTTTCAGTGATTAAGTGATTGAAAAATAGCAGAAACTAAATACATTATTGGTATTGTACCACACAGTGAATTCCATTGATAAAGAGAAGAAGATATTCGAATCAACGTAGTCGTGAAATAAATGAACTCAATGAGTACATAAGAAATGTATTGACTGGATTCAAGAGTTCCAATCGCAACTTTGAATATAGAATTCAAAGAGATAAAAGAGGAAATGATACTTTGAATCTATATACCAATATTTATCAAATTAAAAGTAGTTTAGAAAATATGGGCTGAAGAGAGCTAAAACAGAGTCTAAATTCCTGCATAATCTAGCCATCTATTCTTAAACTCACTTCGGCAGTCAACTATTACCCTGCATTTCACAGGAAAACGTAGGCATTCATTCACAAATTCCTCAAATTGAAAGAACTGGAAGTCGACTTAACGAATTGAAGGACGCTAGTTCAGTTTGGTGACCTGGAAATGAGATTGGGGATGAAATCAGCAAGGCGCTCATAGTCGGTGAGAGCATCCCAAACCGATTCAACGCTAGCATTAACCGAAATCTCAGCTCTGATTCTCCGCTCCCTCCACGATATCACTTCAACTTCACAATGCACAGGGCGTTCTCGGCCACCGCCATCTCCCTCTTCCTCCTTCGCCGTGTTGTTACAAAACCCAATTCCTCTCTTCGAGCAGCTGGAACTCCTTTCGGGACAACCGAGTATGGAGAAAGAGACGAACTTGATGGGCAGAGCAAGAGAGTTTGGCGAGTGAAGCCGAGCACACGTGGAGCTCGCCGCTGCGTTCAATCTGCGAAAAAATATTCCCAGATTGAATGTCGAAGCTTCACAGCTGCTCATTATCATGGAGGTCTATCTTCTCATACCGCCAGTGAGAGAGGGAGAGAGAGAATCACCGTGGTCGTCGTCCACTAGTTTATTTGTCTGCTGCTGCAGAAGGACGTATGGTTGCTTGGTTGCTTGGGGGTAGTACCGGTTTAGGACCGGTTCGGTGAGTTTAGTTTTGATTCTTGAACAGATTTTAAAACCAACTGATCTCTATATAGTTATATAAATTCATTTATTTTGTGGCAGATAATATTATATACGAAATGAAATAAGTTTGATTGCATCTTTGGGTCGAATAGAAAGTAGTATTTTATGATGATAATACTAAAAATTCTAACTATAATTATAGATTATTGTAAAATTATAAACAATATATTTATAAATAATTTCATCATTATGAGAATATTCACAACAACAAAAATTTAATAATTT
>QAOC01022730.1:585908-627075 GCA_003255005.1 Begonia fuchsioides | reverse complement strand
TAAAAATAGCTATTAAATTTACAAAAATTTGAAGAACACAATGCAAAATAATAAATTTTTGAAGATCCTTTAATAACTTCAAAAAATAATTTAAAAATTACAAACTATAAAAATATGATCCCAAAATTTGCAAAGCGAAATTGAATGATTAAAAAATAATAGTACAAATTTTAAAAAATTAACTAATAGTTTATCCTGTCAAGTTAAGTAATTTTACTGTTAGATCTAGGATCAGACTTAACTAAATTAGTCACACTCTTAAAAACCCAATATAGATACAAAACTGATAAAATCAGATTTTAAACACTCTAAAACAATTGTTTTTAAAAAATGTAGGAAAAAACCCGAGTGAGAAAAGGCCCAGGATTGAGCTCGACCACGAGGAAGTGGGTAAAATTAGAAGCCTGGGGCCTTGCTCGAGGATGGCAGGAAAGGGGATGGAAGAGACGTTACTTCTAATCCTTGCTTCAGTGGGAGCACAATCTTACACAGTTTATAAAATTACACCACAATCGAGACAAGGATGATCTACTCAGCTTTCTTCTCTTTCTTTTTCCTGAACGCCGTGTCCTTCGCCTTCTTAATCACCTTCTCATCCACCATTTCGTACGCTTGTCTCCCTTTCTCCTTCATCTTCTCTCCACCTTCCCTGATTTGATCCTCGTACTTCACGTAAATCACAGGGCCACTCATTCCCAACATGGTTCCTGCATTATCGTACGATGAGAGAGAGAGAGGGAGAGGGAGAGAGAGGGAAAGAGAGAGTTTGCTACCAGTGTATAGAAAAGTTGGAAGATCTAAAAGATTTCCAACGTAGGAGAGAATCCACAGAGCACAGATTAGCCCTACGGGTACGAGAAAGTTGTCTTCCACAGCGACGCGGAAAATCCACCTTATAATCTCTTCAATCGACTGTCGGACATCTGTGGCAGCATCCATTGCTGACCTTTCTGATATTTCCAATCCAGGAATACTTGGCGACTCCCTGAAATTCGACACCAAAATAACCAAAACCATTCACTTCCAGTGCCTCGTAGAACCCAGAAAGAACTTCACAGTTTGTGAAATACACAGGAAAAAGTTCATTCTCATTTTTAAAACTGAAGAAACTCCGCACCGAAACAAAGAAAAAAACTTACTTATTGAGGAGTCTTAGAGTATTTCCCCACAAGAACAGGATGGCGACGACAGCCATGGCTACCCAGGCGACAAGAGTGACAAAGTTGAACATATAAACGTGAAGAACGACCCAGATAGCTGTTGCTCCAAGAACAACACCCAAACTCTCTTTTCTTCTTCTCCATAGCGCTATCTCTCTTAAACTATCTGCATTAAAATCACGCTATGCGATCACAAAAACCACAGATTCTTACTCGTTTCAAGCATTCAAATCGCTTCACCAATAACCTACCACGGAAGGATCTCGGGTTGCGCTGCGACGTAGAAGCAGAATCCATATGCAAGAAAGAGCTGTTCTTCGACAGCGAGCAAAGGTAGAGATGGAAAGTGGATGAGCTCCAACGAGTTGAAAGCGAAAAATCAACGTTGAATATTGCTTTGTTATTTCTAGCGTTTACACGTGCAGCAACAGAAGAAAACGTGGAAGCGTAAGAAATCAAAAGGCCCTTCTGCTTGCCAGCTTATCGTCTATGATTTCATTAATAAATAATTCAAAGTCGAGATTGAATGACACGGCCGATTGATCGCATTTTGATGCAAAATAAAATTTATTCCTAAGATTAAGTTCGTACATATGTAACGTGTCTCTGTGTTTCCAACGCAATTTTGATTGTTTTAGAGCATTATTTTCATAAATTTATTCATATTATACTACGTAAAAGATAGAACAATACTTATATACAATATAAAGATTACTTTTCCAAATGATATGAGATTGCATCATCCTCACAGCTCTCGTTTGAACGGTCATCACAAGATATATACATTTTGAAGCTCTATTTCTATTAATTTTGCCTTAGCTTGTGCACAAACACACAGCCGTGAGATCTTCCTACTTGCCTGCAACCTGAAAAAGATTAGCATTCCCGAAATTTAATCCATCCCCAAGCTAAGCTTGATTCCTTGCATGCAACAGCGGAAAAAAGAGCTAAACTACAAATAGTTTTAAAGATTAATGTCCATATTTAGGGTTTCATCTTGTTCAACGTCCCTAAGTTTATCTGCAGTCCAGAAGTGCCATTTAGTAAGCTCCTAAAAAGCGACAAAAAGCAAAACGCCACTCAATCAAATTTACTATTTTACATTCAAGTTGAATCAGCAACATGCTCCCAATAAGAACCACACAGACAAATAGGTGACAGACCTCCAATCTATGAATGAATGAGACATGAAAAAATTTTAAATACCAATTTTAATCGCAAGGTTAGGGTAATTCAACAAAACAAAACCTAAAGTTTAAAACTTCTATGTAAAACTTGGCTGACTGCCATATGCCTATGCGCCACTTAGCGTTGGGCATGGCTCGGGTTGGATTCCGAACCCAACGGATCAAACGCATAGGATGCAACAATTAATAACCTGAAAAGGTCAGGTTATTGATTGTAACCGAACCAAACCCGAACTGGTTGGTATGTGCCCGTTATCAATTCGATTAATTTAAAAAAATATTCAAGAATAAAATAAAAAAATTCATTATCTAAGTCCAATTACAAAATGAAGCAAAATGATATATCTCATAAAAACTCAATGATACCCGCATAACTTTTATATACCTCTTAAAAATTCATCATTCTCTACATCATAGTATGCATCATTATGTTGAAATTATATTTCAATCCGAATAAATTATAATTCAAAACAAAAAAATTTAATCTGTTAATCCATCATCCATATGTGCCTACTTAATAGTCAAATCTACAAGAGACATGTATAGCACACAAACACTACTAACTAGTAACTTGTACGTACTAATCAACAATAGTCGATAAATCTTTGTCTTCTTTTGCATTCCATGAATTACTAGCTGTAATTTTTTGTGAAGAGACATAATACAAATTCAAATATATGAAATTAAAAACTAATAGCATTGATAAGTTATTAATAGAAAATATCAATTTAGTCAACGTAAGTTCATCAATGGTTTCATAATTAACTGGGTCGAACAAGTAGGAGTTTTTGAATTGATTGAACTTAGAGTGCAAATAATAGCTTCAACTATCTTCGATAACAAGAATGTATGAAATGATTCAACAATTCGACCACCACAATTGAATGCCAACTTTGAAGGGGCAGTAGCATTTAGAATTGACAACACGTCCTTTGTTATTCAACTCAAAAATGGATATTTATACACGCTTGACTTCTAATAAGTCAAAATGTTTTGATTGTCAGAGCATTTTTCGACTTTCTCACTCAAATATTCATCTTCTTCTCATATATTGCAAATAGTCTTATAAGCAAGAGAATTGCCATAAAATGTAGAGAAGGAAGATGAGTCCCCTTTGGTGGATTTACTACATTCTCGCTTGTTGAACTTGGGATCTCTCCCTTATGACCAGATTCATCTTTATACTCCAAATATAGTTGCAGGAAAACTTTTTCAATTTTTTTGAATGGAAACACCAACTTGTTTGTTCATTACCTAACAAAATACTCATACAATACTTTACCACTTTTGATTTGCATCTTGGATCTTGTAGAACTGAAAAAAAGATGAAAGCATTGATGTTATCGAAAGTGCTCCGGTATTTGTCCAGCTTATTATGCATGTCAATGTCCAAATTGAATCTGGAACAATAACGATGCTTTTGGTGTGGTATGGAATATTGAAAGCAAATGCTTGCGAACAATGAGTCAAACATCGAACAAGGCCACGACACTTTGACGCACCTGCTCCAATGAGCCAATATTGCGAAGCTTTCAACTTCCACAAGTTAATGGGTTGGCACTCTAAGTTCGTCAGTCACATCGCTCTGAGCTCCAAAGAGCTAGTATTTTAAGCACTGTAATGAGCCAAAACCATGACGCTATGGCTAGGGAGCTCTACCCAATCAGCTTCTTGTACCCAAAAAGTAGATTCTTCGTGTCTTTAGTTAAGAGGCTACAGAAGAGTGAAGGCATGTGATAAATTCCCATTTAGATTCTGCCAATTTATTTTTGAAGTTCATGTGTCTTTTGCCTATTTTCCATATTTACTGTTTTTTTTATGAGTTCTACCTATTGGTATAAGATATATTTTAAATTACTTCGTAGATATAATATATAAGTAGACAAAATCGACCTTAACCGATAGAGCGGCGCGAACCATAACTTTATGATCACGTTTGGGTCGGTCTTAGTTTTTAACGCTCCTAGTTCTAGTCTGAAAATTTTAGAAACATGATATATTATTCTAATCTTATTTTTTTAAGGACTGACACAAGCTCGACCATGTTCTAATCTAGTTAAAATTAATAGTTAATGACATAATGGATAATTTCAAAAAATGTTTGTTTTGAATTTTCTTATTAATATTTATAATATTGTGACTATTTTCATTTTTTAGTTTAATATTATATGTTCTTATATTAATTATTGAAAATTTTGTATAATTAAAATTACTTTAAATATTATTAAATTTAATTAATTTAAAATTATTTTATTTTATTTTAATGGAAAAATCCAAGATAAACTTAATCAAGACCGAATTTTTGGTCCCGTCCTTGTAACGTACCCTTATCCTAATCCTAAGATTTTTGAAGACTAAAATGTATTGGTCCGGTCTAATTGACTACGTCCACCCTTAGTATAATATAATTAGAAAACAAAATATCATCAACAAATTGTAATTGAATGTCAACATGGTAAATTACAAAATGAAATTAATCGAAATTCTAAAATAAATTCAAAGAATTATTTTAACCTTTGTGAGAAATACAACAAAATCCTCGCCAACAAAAATAGACGAAAGAGACATAATTTATTTTATTACTAATATTTTATTCCCTCAAACATGAAGATAAGACGCTACACTATTTATATGAGCCCACTGTGGTAGAATAACATTTAAAATTTACCTACTGTGATTCTGTCGGAGGCACGAAATGATGAAATGAAGGAAAACGTGGAGTAGAAAAGCGAAGAAAACTGAGGCTGCTGCCACCTTAATTTCCGAAGCATTAAACATGGAGGCTTGTGGGAACTTGCTAGCCGAAACAACAGTGGCTGTCGATGTGACTTTCAAGCGCGTTGAAATGTAAGGTTTTCGCAGTATGCAATGAATTATGACCAAAATTCGTCGTTCCGTTCCTTCTCTCTCGTGATATGAAAAACAAAGTCAAAAACATGCACAAACACATTTCTAAAATCAAGCTAATTAAACTTGTCGTAATCATGACTGGAAGGTCGATATTGATGATTGGTGTGGCAGATATTCCGTCGCCGAGAAAAACCTGAACGTTTATTATCCCTACCAAATCAAGTACAATTTTGTTTCAAACAAGTCGATTTCGTCTGGCCAAGATGCTGATAACCATGTCTTAAAGTATTATGATTCTTGTATCTTGCTGAAAACAGCGTTAGTTTATGTAATTGAAATGAAAGCTTGACCCTCTTTTACATAATCATTTCAGAGAAGCAAATGGTATAGCACAAACTGAGTCATGAAGACTGAAATCAGAGATATGAACCATTGGTCGTGGGAAGATCAGACCAAGAGAAAGCTGGGTTCAAGCGACTCAAGTCACCTCCGGCGACGGGGGTTGAGACCAACATGGACGATGATGAGGAAGAAGGGAAGTTTGCTAGAGAAATTGATGGAGGATTCGTAAATATATTTCCAGTTGAGAGTCGTAGCTCATTATTTCTCCAGATTGAGCTGTAAATCCCCATTTCAGAGCTCTTGTTCAAAGAATCTAACCTAATAGACCTAGCCGCGATGTCTGTCATTGCCTCTAACCCACCTATCATTGTTCTGTCATTCTCAGGGCTCGACGAGTTACCTACAGTAGCGGGTCTAGTGGCAGCCAGGTTAGGGTTTAGGGAAGTTCTCAAAAAGCGAAGATGATCATGATGTGGAGACGAATCCCACAGCGTAGGATTCAGTGAGAACTCTTGATGAAATCCATTTCCTCCAAACCATGTTCTTCCAATCTCAGCCAGAGCCAACTTTGTCTTGCCCGAGCTTGATTTTCCGGCTGCTGTTGTCACGTGCGAAACTCTACTTTTCCGGAAACCACCTCCGATCGGAATGTTTCTGAGAGCTCCTCCCTTAGTCCAGTATCGGCGGCAAGTTTTGCAGAAATGGCGAGGCTGCGTCAGATTGTAGTTGTTGTAGTAACAGAACTTGGTGTTGGAAGAATCGCATCTTGGACACCTCAACTTCTGCTTCTCTGAATGTGATGTATCGATACTCGTTTGGATGGAGGAAAAGGAAGAAGATGGCAGAGGAGAGAGCAAAGATGGAGGTGGGTTTGAGTTTACGATTCCGCCATTGAAGGAGGAGGGCTTACAGTCTCCATCTAAGCCTCCAAGTAACTCTTGATTCATCTCCTTTCAGGAAACAAGAGAATGGAAGAAGCGCAGGGGCTGGCTAAGTTTGTTGAGCGAGTAGACAAGAAATGGAAGGATATATAAATGGTTCCATTCCATATTTAAAATTGTGGTAGAGGATGAGTCAGAGAATGAGCTATTAGATAGTATGACTTCTCCGTAATCTGCATGCAATCTCATAAAGTTATTTTGTTATAAAAATAATTAATCTATGCTTACCTTATTGTTATATTTATTTACTATATCTTTTGACATATCGACACGAATTAGATTAACTTAAATAATAAATAATTATTTATTTTTATTTATTAAATACATATAAATTAATCTAATTATGCGATTGCACATCAAATGTCAACAAATATAAATTTTGACATGTCAAAACCTTTCTCTCGTTTTCTTCTCTTCCGTTTTCCCTATCCTCCTCATTATCTATGTTCTTTCTCTCCTCACTTTGTCTTCTATTCTCTCCTCTCTTCTTATACCCATAAGACGAAATTCTGCGCCCCCAAGGCCGTTACACCCCGGCCCGACAGCTTGTGAGGGGGTTAAATCACGGTGACTCAGCGGCCCAGAAATATAAGGCCTTTACCTGATATCTCAAGGAGCTACCCCAACATTGGAGGTAACAACTCCCACATTAGGACAGCGCAGACATCGAACCTAGGCTCTTGTACCTAATCTACCATATCTGAGTCAACTGAGCTATGCTCATTCGGGTCTCTCCTCTCTTCTTCATTCTAAGTAAAATACGCTCTCTTCTCTCTTTTTATTCAACTATTCTCTATTAAGTTTCCAAACTTAGGAGTTTTTTGTGGACATTCGGTATCGAACTCATCAATAATTTTTTATTACATTAGAACTTGATTGAAGGTTGAGATTTAGTTTTCTATTTAATATAATACAAATTCCCTAAATTGTATTTGATATAAATATTTTATTGAAATATTAAATTGCGTATATTCATTTATCATGCATAAATGTATGATATCACTTTGTTCTTGCGTTTCGAGTTCTTAAACCCGATGATGGTATTTTGGACTACTAACGGCCGAGTATAGATATTTTGGCTACTTCTGTCTAAGCGTTGAGTTGCATTTCATGCACTATATTTTATCATGCACTATATTTTATCATTATATTATTTCTTAATTTGTTCATATGCTTAATTCTTATTTTATTTTATATTTATTGAATATTAAATATAAAATAATTACCTAACTTGATTACCTCAATCAAAACACTATTTTTTTCATAAATTTTTTAAGACAATTTTGAGTTCTCAAATCTAAATTAGAATTGAAGAATTTTCCTTAGAATTTTAATTAAGATTTTTATTAGTTTGACAGTGATAAATTTCATTTATCAAATTTGGGGATCATTGTAAATTATAAAATTAGTATGGATTTATTTTAATTAGTTTTATAAAAATTGAACTTTAATTATTGAATCTAATAAGCTGCCCATGAATTTTATGTTTTAAATTAATTCTTCCATAATTATTAATAAATTTTGGAGTAAGTAAATATAGTGAGACAATCTATCTTATTTATGTCGGGCCATTCCCCTTTTCTGTCAAGAGTCCCTTTTGTGGTTATACAGTAGGGTCCTTATAGAGAAGAGACTCGTTTAATAGCTGTGTGCTCCCGCTCAAAATTATGGCAGAGACACAACTTTAAGATTGATTTTGTCAACTCAACATGTAAGGTATTACTCAATATTCAATAGTTAAAGATGTTTTATTATTGATATTTTAAACATTTAAAAGATGACCATTTTTCCAATCACATCTTAAGTTCTTGTTCCATCCAAAGTATGATTGTTATTCAATGGACATATTGAAATTGAATTGTAGAGAATACTCAATTAATAGAAAATTGATGACATTATCTGCTGCTAATGCTATGAACTTCAGTTGAAAGGAGTTTTAGTTGTCCTTTAAAGAAATATTCTTGCTTTGATTTCAATTGGTGAAAGTAAAAGTTTACTATCTCCACACCTCTAATCTATTACCCTAAAATGAATTTAACCGTAATTATTGGTAACAAAGAATAAAACCATATTGATATGAACAAATATTTTAATCATAATAATTTAGCGCTTTAAAATTATTTAATGAAGGATACAAAATCGCGAGAAATCTCGACTTTTTTGAAAATAGGTCACTCAAACTCTGAGCCATCCGCAGTCGAATGCAATTAAGTTTAACGAAATTTTATGCAAAATAGGTTCATAATTTCTCTCTTGTACTCAAAAGGCGAAATCTCTCGCCCCCAGGGCCTCTACACCCCGGCCCGACAGTTTGTGAGAGAGTTAAATCACGGTGACTCAGCGGGTCAGAGATAAAAGGTCTTTACCTGATATTCTAAGGAGCTACCTCAACATTGGGGCTAACAACTCTCACACTAGGACAACGCAGACGTCGAACCTAGACTCTTGTACTTAATTTATCATCTCTGATCCAACTGAGTTATGTCGGGATTCATAATTTCTCTCTTATTTGTTATTTGGAGTGACAGTCGTTCAAAGTGGTGGTTGTCACATCAGCTTCCGGCATTATGCGTTTTCTTTATGAAAGCCCAGAATGACAAGACCCCATTATTCCAGCAATTACATCGATCACATTCCTATGAAATTCTCCTCTATTATTGCGAATATGGAACGTCAGCTTCCCCACAAGCAAACCCCACCTTTGTCCCATTCGGAACCTCTCGAGCTTGTTGGGTTAATGGACAAATAGGCTGCATGGAGAAAGAGGTACTACTGTTTTTCAGGAAACCTCTCTTATTCACCATCTAATCGCAACCCTAAAATCCTGCTTCAGTTTTATGACTTCTATGCTTTATTTGTCTCAGCTCCCGAGCTGTGTTTGCCTCGAACTAACCTCTACGGAATAGAATGAGCTTTCACGACAGGAGCTCGTGATTTGCATTTAATCTTTACGAAGTTAGCGATTTATATTGATCCACTTTAGGGTAGTTGCGATCATGATTAAATCAAACAATAAATTTACAGCATTTTCAATCTAGAATCACTTGATATGTTTAAGTTCATTCTAAACGGACATGAGAGTAAATACTGAAGTTAAGTCCAAGCCATGCGCCAAGAAGAACAGCTCAACTATGCCAAGTTACTTCTTTTATTCACTCAATTTTGTTTTTTCATGCATAATAAACTTACATATATCAATCATATTTATATTAGTGGCACATACTTGAACCACGGCTCGGATTAAAGCACATCAATTGTAATCTTGTGATCCTAGTTAACACTCTAGAGAGATTTTGATCACATTTTTATAACATTCTATAAGCTTCTATAAGATTCAAGAAGTTTTTCAAACAGTTGCTTTGATTTCCGAAAATTGCTCCTTAGTCATTACCTTCAACTCTTTAGTTTATTCGGCCATATTGATAATATGCTCGATCTTGGAATTTTCTCCATAAGTTGAACATCTAATTTTTCACAAATTCTCCTGAGTTGATTGATCACGGTGGCTTTTGAGCAATAGTCGGATCGGACTTCTTGCTCTTTTATAAGTAAGGTTTCAAACTAAACTTTTAAAGCTTGAGTGCAAACCTTTTTACTTGTTCAACTTTATTGTAAGATGCTTGAAGATTCTCACAGCCATCTTTCAACCTTTGAAAGTTCCTCAGCTTTCCCCATTTTTCTCAAACAAATCAAATTTATAATTTCCAAAAAAAGAACTGAAAGTAAAAGTTATTTAGACATATATCAACTTCAGAGTAAACATTCTCTGTAGTCGCCAAAAAGCTTGTCATTATATACATATACTAAGACATTGTTACAGATAAATTCTTACAACCTAGTACGTATCACCTCGAACACTAAAATGTTTGTTGACCATAACTTTGAAAAGAGAAAGCCAAGAACTATACTCATTCTTCACATCTCATTTGCTGGCTTTATTACACCACAATTTTGTCTTATTGTCAAGTTTCGAGCCTTTTTTATTTACTTTATTACACAATAATTTGGTTTATGCGAAGCATTTCTTACCCATTTTACGAAAAGAATAAAATACATATTTTTGTTTTGAATTTTTTATTTTTGAAATTGATAAAAATAAAAATCAAGCTTTAAAAAATATGAAAAAAGCAGATCTTCCAAAGATATGTCTCCAAGAGATTATTCCTTAGATTATTGCTTGCATCATCTCAATAATTTAGTCTTATCTATGTTCACGAGCTGGAGGACCTGAAAGGATTCACATCAATCTTTCAAAGACAGCAAGCCATGTTGCATTTTGTCTTCACGAACATGCTCCGAGATAACTCAGACAGGAACGCTCAGAGAGTGTCAATTTGAAAGTACTCTCGACCGATTTGACTGCTTTTTTTACGTACAGGTTCTTGTCATTGTATAATTAGTGAATCCATGCTTCAACCTTGCAATTTCATCCCTTCTCTGACCAGCAATAAGGATATATCATGAAAGTGCTGGGTAAACTAGGATGGTCCATAGGCATGTCTAACCTCTTCAAAAACACGTGGATTGTTGCAAAAGAAGCACATTCCTTTGGCCCTGATATTGATTTTTCTGCAGGTCCAATAAGGCAAGTGTTCTTTGACAAAAGGAATAAGTTATAGATTCATCATGCAACAAATTTTCTGTCCCAAAATTGTTAGCATGCTCAACTCCATAGGAGCTTGGAATAATTGTACTTACATTTTCATCCCAAAACGTAATTGATACACAAAGTCTACATTAAACATAATCGTTATTGAAACAAACATACATTTATATATTGGTGTATAAAAACAATTAGATGAGTCGGGCTTAAGCTAAATGTTCTGGTCGAGCTCACCAACCAAGCTTAGAATATAAACATAAAAAGAACCTTCCTTCTCGACCCTTTAAGAGGTACAAGACTAAACTAAGACAAATTAAAACTAAGTGACTTTAAGCGAGGGTTGGGTGAGCGAAAGGTTGGGACCGAGGGATCAATCGAAGGACGTGCACGGGTTGCGGGTCGGTAACCTCTTCAACCCTACCCAATCGGAATACCTGCACCACACTGGTCACACCTAAAAATAATCGATAAGATTTTGATCCATTTAGGGTTATCAATTTCATCATAAGCTACTCTTATTTAATACTTTGATTCCGAGTTCCTCACATTTCTCAAAGAGTCTAGTTCAATATTCCATAACAATATGTAGTCATGGTAGTGCTTAAATTCTACGAATTCCTTAACACAAACAGGATAAAAATGATTACCCATTTTTCTTCAACAATCTAGCTCAATCATGACCTTAACCATCCTAAACTTGTGTAATTCAATAATTATATTCATAAAATATCTAATTAACAAACAATACATGATGTAGTGGTTAAAGAAAGAGAAGTTTGAGATTCTCTAATATTTATTTAGAAAAATTAAGAAACACTAGTAAAATTTAAAACATTTCGATCGTCATTGCATAATCTGTGAGAGGATGGCTCGAGCAATCACATGGACGTCTACGAGGCCTCTTCTAAAATTTAGGATTTGTTTTGCCTATTCACACAACACTCATAGTTCAAATTACTTTTAAACATATTAGAGTTGCTCGGTTGTCTTAGTGTGTGAGTTGTTATCATCAATGTTGGGGTAGCTCCTTGAGATATCAGGTAAATGTCTCCTATTTCTGGGCCGCTGAGTCACCGTGATTTAACTCTCTCACACACTGTCGGGCCGGGGTGTGAAGGACTTGATCTTGATCGGGTTAGGTTGGTTAAGTTTGAAGTTAGCGAGTTGAGCTATTTTTTTTAGAAAAAACTATAAGGTTTTGTTTGACATGGGGAGCCGAACATTTTCATTATCGACTTTCTTTGCTCATTTTACATTTATCCTTAAAACTACCAAAATGACATGGGTCGAGGGGTTGCGCTTTAGGCTTATCCCTTTGGTTCACTTGCTGGCCGTCCTAAGAAGCCTGTGGTGGGCTTAACTTTGTCGCAGGTAGAAAGAAGCTCATTTAAGCTTAAGATGGCTGTCATCCATTTCCAAAACGTAAAATTACAAACCATTAACATATTCCACAACACTACTCTCAAATGCACTAATCCAAACAATTATCACTCATTTCAGACCATTTCCAGCTATGGAGACGGCCATTTCAGGCCAGTGAAAGCAATCAGCTCCCACCAAAACTGCCTCGCCGTTATCCAACGCCCACGTGTTTCCGATACCCGAAGCAATCGCGTGGCTCCCGACGGCCGCACCTCCGTCTCCGACGCCAGGGAAACTCCAACCTCCTCTGCCAAGCCCGAATCCGTCGTCGAATTCAGTTCCCAGACCAAGCCCGAATCTCCCGAGAGCTAGAAAACCAGGTCCCTGAGTGTTTAACAGCGACGTAAAGCTTCCCCTCAGATCGTTCTGCTTGACGTTCCCACCCCCGGGAAACTGAAGGGACGAACCGTGCTTCCCCGTTAAACTCGCCGGGACAGTGTTTCCAGAAATAGAGAGAGTCGCGGCGCCGGTCCGGGATCGCTTGGCGCTCTTTCTGCTGCCACCGCCGAAGGGGATGTCGCGAAGGGTTCCGCCGTGAGTCCAGTACCGGCGACAGGACTTGCAGAAATAGCGAGGCTGAGAAAAGTTGTAGTTGTTGTAGTAACAGAACTTGGTGTTAATGGAATCACAGCGCGGACAAAGAAGGTGCTCTTGGTCCGGGGGTGGGGCTCCTGGTGCGTGTGGTTTCGCCCCTTTCCGGTGATCAGCCGACGACAACCCCATTAGCGTCTACTTCTTTTGAAAACCTGAAAATGGTTTTTTATTCTCTTAGAAGTATGATGGGAAACGAAGATGAAAGTAATAGAGAAACAGATTCTGTATAAGCGGAGATCAGAAAAGCAACGGTAGCAGCTGGCATTTTATGGACGGAGATGGAGGAGAGAGAGAGAGAGAGAGAGAGAGAGAGAGAGTAATATTAGAGACAGAATAAACAGCTTTAGAGTGGTGTGTGTGTAGTGGGAGGGAAGACAACTACAGTGGGCTGCAGAAGAGAGGCTACGGTGCTTTTCCGGCAAGTAGGCAGCTACAGCCTACAAAGGTGGGCTTTGCCAGAAACCTCATCTTCCTTTTCAATTTTCATTTCATAATGGAGCTTTCATTGCATTCTAATTCCAGTTGTATTAACTCCAATTTGGATAACGAATACGTTGATTTTTCCCCATTTTTTTCAACTAATGAATCCCCAAGCTTTCAACCTTTGCCCTTTTACTTTGCCGTTTCCTAGAGGTTTATACATCCCTCTACGAATTCTGCTGTTCGATTGTCGAGCAGCGTGAAAGCAATTATGGGCGCTTCCTCTCTGATTTCGGACGGGCCCCGTCCGCATCACATTCTTCCTCCGTACCCTCTCACTCCCAACCCATTCCCGACGCCTTTCTCGCCCTGCCGCCGCCGTCGGATCTCCTCGTGACATTACCAACGGTGGCGATTTCTGGCCTTTTTGTCTCGTCGACTGATCATACGTCCCTTTCGGGTCAAAACTTTGCAGCGCTGTTCTTTGGGACATTACGTCGATCGTAGAGAGCGTAGGATGATAATTCAGTTCAGGCTTCTTTCTTCTGGTCTTTGGTTTTTAGTGTCCCCCTCTGAGCTAGCCTCTGATTTCTGTCTTGTTCTTCTCCTCCTCAGAACCCCTTTTTACAGTTACCTTTATCGGATTGATGGCCTGATTTCACTGCGTAATTGCCAAGGTTACTTTCGTGTTTGGAGCCATCATTTACCCGTGAATGTAAACGAAGTGGCCGTAATGACAGTTCAATCATTGTCCCATTGCATTTCTTCTTTCACAGACCTGGAGCTCTAATCAAATTCCAGCTCTTTAAAGACGAGTTTCAAAGAGGAAAAATATATAAATACCTCCAAACGAAGATAGGTCTACCGTAGTTTGGTTCGGGTTTAATTTTGTTTTCCGATGAAATATCGGTTCAATAAAAATACCCCGAGTTCAGTATGGTTTCCGGGTTTTTGGTGGAAACTGAAAACCGAACCAAAAATTGAAACTTCTAATTGGGTTCGGTTTATTTTAACAGGGTTTTGGGTTTTTCATTTTGCAAATCGCAGAGCGAAATCGCTCTTGTTCCGTTGTTAGTCGCGGAGAAACCGATGCCCTCGCCGTCGCCCGCCGCCGGTCTCAATCAACAGTTGCAGCCTTTAGGTAGTTTCGATAGCCCTGCGCTCGGTCTATGTGCTGTGCGGCTCCCGCGAAGCGAATGAAAGGAAGCTCTTCAAGCTTTCGCCTCACATTCTTATTGTCCACCGTAGTGATCCCGACAATCTAACCTTGAGACTGTTCTTTTGATGTATCAAGGGCAATAATAATTCGTTTCGCGAAATGTATGGGAGAAAGGCATTTCAGCTGGTGAAGGAGTTTTCAACCAGCGAGAAGGGACAGTTGAAGCTCTTAAATGTAAGTCTGAACACTTGATTTTCCCAACATAAGATTTTGTACGACTGTTTATGTACGATTTTGATTTCTTTAATGCATTAACAGACTAATTCTGTCTTCGATTGGCGTTTTAATGTTTAATTATTTTCAAATTTGATAAACTATTAGTTGCGCTTTTTTTGGCAATTATGTTGTGGAAACAAGTTCAATAATGCTTGGTTAACAAACTGACATGTTTTTTCTCCATATTTCACCCATCTGTTGTCTATAAGAGTTTTTCTTCCTCGTGATGATTGTTCACTTCTTGTTTGGGTTGGTCTGGTTTTTGTTGGGTAATTAAGTCTGTTGTTGGAATTGAGAGGAGTTGGGAATGCATACAACAAGATGGTGTGCGAGGTAGCACCCGCACCCCATTGCATTTTCCAGGAAAGTACAAGAGGATTCTTACTAGTCTTTAGATGGGCAGTATGTTAGACTTTATTTTTCATTCTTCAAAGGTTGAAATATCGCAAAACTTGAAGGTTTGATCAATGTTACTATACTAATGTTTGAGTATCACACTAGTGGTTAGTTACCTATAATCTGAATTCACATTGATTTGATATATGCGTTTTATTATCTTTCAGTCAACCTCTAATCTTTTTCTGGGTGAAGTCTGGGGTTAAGTTTTTGCCACCCTGTTTCTACTGCTACAGTCATTGATGTATCACATTTGAAAAAAATTTCTTATCATATTTCTGCAGAGTGATCTTCATGACCAAGTGATTGCAGAATGTAATCAGCATCACCTTGAGCTTCAATCCTCGATAAGGTATATTATACTGGTTAACTTTCATTTTTGATTATTTATTTTGTCCTTGGCTGAGTGTTTCCTATTTTTGTCGTGGGAATCAGACCAACCTCTGCTTTCCCATCTGCTTTCCCGAATGTGAAATCATTTCTGGTGTGTTTTCACTAAAACACTAACTTTAAAGTTAATGCTTTGAAAGAGACGTCCAATAACCTATAGTGTTCTGATTCGAACCATAAATAGAACAATGAAGAATAATATTCAATTGAACGAAAAACTAAAACTTACAATCAATTTGTAGAGATTGCTTCCTCCCGAGCACGTTAATGGCATGTCGCCAGTTCCCGTCCTAATTTTTTCTGTATACTTCTTAGTAATAAATCCACCAATATTTTAGATCTCTCTCCCTTATGGATTTGGCTTAGTCCTATTTTGGGCTTTCTTAGGTTCTTACTTGTCTTTTATACTATCACTCTTAGATATGCATGTGATATCTATAGTTATATATTGTCGTTCTCTTTTGGATATCTATAATTTCATCTGGATTATAAGTTAAGCTCATTTAGATCGTCGGCATTGCTATTATGAGTGACTTTGGAATTGCATCAGTTTTAAACAAGCTTCCCGCCTCTGTCTGTGCTGGTTTAAGTACTTTGCTTAGTGTTCAATAGTAAATATGTATTTCAGTTTATCAGAAGAATAAGAGTTGAATAATTGGTATAGATTCAAATTTTATTTTGAAATTTCATCCATTATCCACTGCCTTGAAATGATGTAGAGTTATTTCCCAGGAAAATGCAACAAGAAGGAATGAATCTTCAGACAACTAAAAAGACCGACCACTTTGGGGCACTCGTTCTCCACTTTGCTCTAGTATGGAATAAACGCTGCCTGATGGCATATGGGTAATTTTCTCTTTCATGTTATTCTGTTCTGTGTAATTCTGTATTTGCTGGTTCTTTCATTGGTTATTGCAATGGTCCGTTTAATACCAGGTACAATCGAGCTGAATTCACCCGGAGTTTGATATGGAAGCTAGGGACTCTGCTTCCACAAGAAATTGAAGAAAAGCTCAGCCACTTGGAGGAAGAGTATTTTAGGAAACACTCTGCAGCTCTGAAATCCTTTATGTCAAAACTGGAACTTGATTTAACTGTGATAGAAAGTCACTTGTTTTCTATTACAAATAGCAAATCTTTTTTCACTGACCCTCTTAGTAGATGTATATATGGCTTTTCTTTTTCATATTAGGATATGGTGCCACCCAAAGATCCTTATACCCAGGTTCGAGTTCTCGATGATATTGGAGAAGGAATTGTCCTCAGTGATGATAAGACAGCAAATTTTGCTCGACATTCAATGCACTTCTTAAACGTACCGATGCCAAGCAGTTCATTTCTCGAGTAAGATAGACAACCCGAGTTGCAAATCGGGCATTTGATAAGTTAAAAATCTTCCTTTTGGCTTCTAATTTTGTTATATTTTGGCCTGCAGGGCTTAATGGAGGAGCTTGCTGGATGACTAAAAAGAAGTTTGCTGTAACTGTACTCATTCAATCATTCCTCAAAGTGGAAAAAACAATTAGAGGTGGACAAAATCGATCTGACTCATCGAACTGATTGATTCAGTTCAGTTGGAGTTGGTTTGAGTTTGTTTTTTATTGATTTTTCTGAAAATTTAAAATTGCAAGTGGTTTGATTTCCCTGGTTCGGATGGCGGGTCGGTTGTCGTGTTTTCTGTCCACTCGACAACCAAACCAAATAACTTGAGCAGTACAATTAGTTTTGTTTTACCTTATCTTCTAAAACCGAACTAAGTCAGTTTTGTTCTAGTCTAGGTTTAAACTAATCCATTACAAATATATATATATATATACATGTTGCAAATAAAAATGATAAAGTCTAAAGAAAATCACATGTCTTGGATTTTCATGAGCTCTTAAAGTTTGCATTGGCTTGAAATTTTCATTCTATTGACTCGTCTTTTATCGTAGGTCCTTGACAGAGGGGAGAATATTGAAGTCTTGGTCAACAAAACAGAGGATCTTCGCTCACAGGTTAGTTTACACTTGGTGCATGTCTTTTTTATATATCCATTATCAATATGATGCCGAGCAATGCTTGACCCACTTTGTTTCTTGACTATGAATTTTAGGTGATCTTGTAGTAATCTCTCTTGAATTCTTGGGATGATGATCCCCTTAGTTTATTAATTGTTGAGAAGAAAACCCCCAATGTGACTGCAAATGCTGCATAATTATGTTTTCTTATGTCATTCTGTATGCTTTTACCGAGTCTTATGAATTTAGAGTGTGATGGAATGCAGTAGGTTTTATTTTGGTCATTGGTTTTATATTCTATTTATTATAATAATTAGTTATGAACTTCTTATACAAAATATTTGAAGACTAGATTGTTCTAAAAATTAAGAATGAGCAAAACCGAACTGAAACCGCCAAACTGAACAAAAACAGGTGAAATTGGTTTGGTTGGTTTAGTTATCGTTTGAATCTTTCAAAACTGACAAAATTCGTATTGAACTACTCAATTTTTTTTTTATTATTGTAAAACTGCCTTAACAAATTACATAACTTAACTATCTTAATACTTTAATTTGCTTTTATTTTATTTAGTTATTGTTATATTTAAAGATAACAGATAATATTATTTTATCTCAGTTATTATTGTTACTTTTTTGGCTTTGATGAGTTAATTAGTTAACTTTTTATTTATGATAATGGATGATACGAGTTTATGGAATTATCATCATAATTTGATTTCATATTTTGTTTAGTTATATTTTTTATTTAAATCTAGAAAATCTACGTTATTGTATTATATTGTTACATAAATCTTATTTAATATATATTATTCTATTAAGAGAGTAAAACCAAAATCAAACTGAATCCAACCCAAAATTACGGTTTGGTTCAGGTCCCTGATGTGGTGGGGCTATGGCTGACTCCCAAATGGAGCTGGGGAGAAAAGCTGAAGCAGTCGCATCGAAGATGCCAAGCCGCGTAGCCATTGAGTACGCTTCTTTTCACATGTCCCTTGCTCCTCCCAAACAGAAAACATGATTCCTCTACATTCCTCTTCTTTCTCTTGTCGCTGATGGGCTGAAATTCGTTCCTATGACTGGCCTCCAGGTTTGACTTTGCTGTGAATCCAAGTCATTGCAATGGAGAATCGGTTCGTGTAGCACGGAAGAACTGCCCAGGTTGCCCGGGCACTAGCTTGGCTCTGCGTTCTGGTCAGACCCTGTTTGCTTCAGCATCTTTGTTCTCTATGTTCAAGCTATACAGCCTTTTGGTAATCCATTTTTTCTTCTCTTTCAGCTTTTTTGTGAGATTAATTTTCGGAGCCCATTGCCCTCTTCTCTTTATGTGATATGATAAAGGATGATTTGGTTCTAATCTCAAAAGCTGAAGCTTGTGAGTTAAAGCTTGTCGGATTAAAGTTCTTCTGAACAATTCACCTCCTTAATCTACGTTTGTTTCTTAATCTTAGCTGCCATTTCCTGCTTGATCTAGCTACTTAGGTACAGCCATGGGTTTGGTCGTTCCATGGAGCTTAACATTGGCTGTGGTAGATGGATACTCCATCTTCATTCGATATCTAAGGTTGCACAATGTCAATTTTCGTCTTCTGAACATGCAGGTGTTACTCCCACTCCTTGAATAATTTCTTGTTGAGCGACGAAAATCGTACACGTCATCCTCCACTAAACTTTGCCTAGTGTTGACTAAGCTTGGTATTATATTTTCGCGTATATTTTTACGTAATCATACCACAAAAATAATGTACAGTGTAGCCATATATTGCGATTATAATATGCCATTTATAACATCAGGTCGAGAATGAAGACAAGGTAAGCTTCAAAAACTCGACCATGTCATAATCAAGACGTGACAAATCATCAACAGATTTGGGTAACAAAATAATCGCATAAAATTACTCATTGTTTCACGTAACAATATCAACGCTGAATACAATTGAGTTTCTCCCTCGTTTCTATATAACTCGCCGCCGCGCCAGGCCGGCCACTTCTTCTTCCAGGTCCCTTCTCTCCGTCGATAATTTTTGAATCGCTGAGTCTGTGAAACTTGTGGCCTTAACTCGCTAATGGGGATCTGCAACTCGTCTGAGTCCACAAACGTTGCGACGGCCAAACTGATCTCGCACGATGGGAGATTGCAAGAGTTCTCGTACCCCGTAAAGGTTTCTTACGTGCTTCTGAAGAACCCAGCGTGTTTTATCTGCAACTCGGACGAGTTGGAGTTCGACAACGTCGTATCTTGCATTGGTGAAAGCGAAGAGCTTCAACCGGGTCATATTTATTTCGCTTTGCCGATGAGCAAGCTGAAGCGTCCCCTCCAGGCTGAGGAAATGGCTGCATTGGCCGTGAAAGCTAGCTCTGCACTCTCCCAAATTAAAAACAGCGATAACTGCGGATGCTGCCGGAGTTCCGTCGCGCAGGTCATCGTCCCCGGTGAAGAGCTCAGGAGCTCCGGCAGCCGCGGAGACCAAAGAGAAGGGGCCGGGTGTTCAACTGGGAAAATGGGTCGGAAAAGGAAAACTATAGCGAATTTGAGTGCGATTCCAGAGTAATTGATGGTTATACATTATTAAAAACGAGAATAATGAAGGGCATCATCGTTCTATCTTGTATGAAATAATAAGTAAACCTTGGACATTGTTGACATGGACAAGACGTCGATAACTCCAATGCCAAGGCATGGATTCCAAACATGTCGAAATCAACCTTCGATGCGTTGTCTCTTGATATTCTCACCTCTCCTGCTACGCACGTTTATTAAAGATTTTTAAAAGCTATAAGAAGAAGAATCTATGAGAATTATCGTCCGGAAATGCTAGAAGAATATGATGAAGAAGAATCATCTCAATAACTTTCTAAACTGTTACAACGGCCTGTACAATATCGTACCCATCGAGCTGTTCAAGGTTTTCAAAATTGATTCGTTTCAAATTCGAAATTGATTGAGATCGACTTAAACGCAAAAATTGAACACCAAAACCGAAACATGAGTTTCGGATCAGCACAAACTTGATCGACGGAGTTGATCAGCATAAGTAAATCATAAACAAGCATGATGGAAAGCTCCCATGGATCAATCAAATTTTAGTTCGCATGATTTGGTTCATTGGGGCATGCTCATGTAATTGTATAAGTAGGTCCAGTGAAAACAAATGATAAATATCAATTTGATCTAGAAACTAGGAAAGGGTTTTGGAGTAGATATTTTGAATATTGTCCATAGGCTTCAGTTCTAGACTTTAGTATGTACAGATGATATAAATCTACCTCTTTCCTATGGTTTAACTCTCTCCATCAAATTAGAATTTCAAGCAGGCAGATCACTTAACCAGCTCTTTCGAAATCAGAAACCGGAACGCAAAGTTATGCTGGACCCACTCAATGTTCTTCTCAGATTTTCCGAGCTGATGTACCTTCAAACGCTTCCCCACGGATTCTGGCAAGCACTTTTGAATCATCTCCATCAAGCCTTTGGCGCATAAACCGCTCTCTTTCCTATACGAGTCGACCATTTTGGGCAGAACAATTTTTCTGTCCTTTCTTATGCCAAATGTGGCTCGAAAATATTCTTCTTTTGCGTTTTCGAGTTCTTGAAATATTCTCTTGGGTGTGTAGACCCGAAGCTGAGGATAAACAAAACGAAAAATTAGCAAGTTCATTGAATGCATTCCATCGATGGAGATAAATATGAACAACGCACCGCAGGATCAGAATGGCTTCCCGTGCAGAGAGCAAAGTGTAAAAGAGGCTCTGGCCTGTCAATTCGATATGCTTGCCTCTCATCTCCCATCTTGAATTTCGTCTTTGGAAGTAACAAACGCACCCACTGCAAGCACAGGATTTAGTTTCGATGGATTATATGCACTCATTGCAGATGCTTAAATGAAAAAAAAACAGATTTCTGATGATAATTTGTGATATAGTACCTGTCCGGGAAGAGACATTCGACATCCAAGTATTGAACTTTGCATCTTTTCTGCACTGATTGTGTGTCCACCGACATTATACGCAGCCTAAATGGAAAAAAGGTGAGAGGTTGCTCGAGAAAACACAACTATGGATGAATAAGAGGGAGGACACTTGTTTCACCTTCGAGAGTAGAAAAAGACGTTTGAGGTTGTTTTGTGGTATCCCATGAGCTAAATAAGCCTATCGAAATGAGAAAACACAGACCAAATTATCACAAAAAAATAGAGAGAGATTGGTTTTGAAGAAGAGAATTTTACATGCATAGCCAAGGAGTTGTGTATGTTCATCCAAAATGCAAGCTTTTCCTCCCTATTTAACTTTCTAGGATCTACCTCTTCTAACTTAGACACAAGCGACCTGCCATTAAAGAAGAAAAAAAAAGCATAAGAATATGAGAAAATAGAATAAAGGGTAAAAATATTTTACTTGGCTCACCTGAAATTGTGAAGCAAGATTTGAATATCGCCAAACTTCTTTTTGTCACGATAAATTGAGGTCACTTCAACCATCGTGCTATATGCCCCACTAAACTCTTTGAGACCTTCTACATGAAAAGGATTGTCCAATCGAACGTCAAACGACGAGTAATTTTTTAACCCAGGGCTCCACATATCACCCTGATCTCGAGGCGAAAATCCACCAGTTGACGATAGAGACGAGTTGGGAGATGAAAGGCCGTGATTTGGAAAAGGTGGATCAGCAAGCTTGAAGTAAATGGAGGCCATGCACTTGACCATATCCTCCGAAAGCCTGTTTGGAGTTTCCTTTACATGGTTGGAGATACGAGTTCCGAGGTGCTCGGCTAGACTTATTACATTGCACGAACCATTTTTTGCATACTGTACAGAAGGAACGGATTAGAATGGTTCATAATGTTCAGCTTTGAAGCCACAAATAGAGTTGTTTGAAAGCTACCTCCACCATGGAAAGTGGTCCCAAGTGATACGAATGGACGGATTCGGTCGCTCCCTCAACAGGCGGAGAGAATCGAGTGGAGGATCCCGAACAATGTGAGAGAGATGAGTGGCATCTTTGAACATAAGAATCCAACGGCTTTTCTTCTCCAATTTTGTCAGGTGTAGGGACTTTGCCTCTCGTGGTAGATGAAGGTGATTTAATGAACGATTGTGCGTCAAATGCTATTCGGTACAGATCGAGAAGATATTGCTCCAAATGTACAACTTCCAGTTCGAGAACGGATATCTCTCTTATTAGTTTGGCTGCAGGCTGTAATCATTGAAGAACATAACAAGAACGAAAGAAATGCTATAACAATGGAAATGATATTTCTCAAATGGATAATATTAAACTTAATTTCTTAACATATCTTCTTAACTTACCTTCTGACGAGTCAAATTTTAATTGATGCAATAAATATTATAATTTTTTAATTACAATACATTAAAAATACTTTAATTGAACTAATCAAAATTCGACGCATCAAAAAATAAGTTAAGATGATATGCTAAGAAGGTAAATCTAACATTACTCTTCCCAAATTTGAAAATCTGATTAGAGACCGTCATATTTTTTAGTTGTACAGAAATAAACAGAAAAAAAAAGTGACATAGCTCCAATGGAAAGACAAGAAGTTACTGAAAGAAAACAAAGACCATTTACCTTGGCCTTGGTGACTTCAGTTGTTTCACTGGCCGTTGAAACTCCATAGCCTAGTGCTTTTTCTAAAGAGCAACGAACCTCTAACTGATCTTGTAATCTTTTCTCGAGTTGGAGAATCTAAATGCACAAGATAGATAGGATATTATACACACTCAAAAATTATAATCTCTGAAAAGAAAAAGAAGAAAGTTCCAGACCTCTTCCTTTAGAGAATTGTGTGGTTCCATGTTCAGAAAGCCCCTCGAGCACCCGTCGTCCTGGCATTGTATAAATTAGTGAATCGTTCCTCTAATGATTTTTAAAGAGTGAATTTATCATGGGAATACTTGATCACCTTCATCACTTGAGCGATGATTTTGATTGTTGGAACTGAAATATCTATCGAAATTCAGCAAAAGCAGAATATAAGTCTTCTTACCACATTTACTCGATTGGACACTTCAATGGAGCAATCTATTTCGTCTTCTTCAATAGTTCTCTTACCAGGAAAGCTGCATTCAGAACAAGGCGTTGGAAGAACAGAGTGGGAACGAAGGAGAAGAAGAAGAATACTTCGACTAAAAATCCAGTTAGCAACCAATATAATTCAAAAAGAAAACTGAAAGCAGCATCAAATGAGAGCAGAAAACCTACACGACTCCAAAATTGCGACCCTTTTAGGTTCTGTTACGGAAAATCTCAACTGATGCTCGCAGAAAATGACTGAAAAACATCAATGGCGGCCGAGCGAGACTAAAATAGTATCGCCACATGAAAAACAATCTTCATTGCACTAAAATCGACAAGTTTCTAAAAATCACCCAACACCCATTTCATAATCACCTTCTACACCAAGCCCCACATCGAATAATCCACTAAAATCCGAAAAGCAATGAAACCACTGAGCAACCCAAATCATGGAACAAAAAAATAATAAAAGAACCATCTACCTCTTGGACCGCTTGTGTATTTGTGTAGTTATCGCTCTCATTCCAAGCAATTTGCCATTTCCACCACTCCGTTCAAACCCCATTTGAAAAAATCGCCTAAAACAGATATTTGAGAGAAGAAAAGAAGGGCGTCAATGAAGGAGGAAGAGTAACAAACAGTTACGGGGAAATTATCAGAAGAGACGCGGTTATCACAGAGACAGATGGGGTTTCAGGAACCATTAAGAAAACTCCAAAACTTGATTGTCTCCTCGCATTTAAGCGAAGCAGAGTGATGATTAGAGAGCCTCACAAAGAGTCTGAAATCTCAACTCAGCTCTATCATTTAATAACTGCGATATTTTTTGATTGAAGAGACTTTTAAAAGAAGAAATCAGTTCGTGGGTTTCTTCTAGCTAAAGAAGAAAGCATCAAAGTCATTCACGTTACACTCAACGAAATCGCTATTGCCTGTGCTACTGCTACATTCCTAGACGTCATAGGGTCCCAAAAGTGGACTCTCGCTTTCTCTCTCTAGAAATGAGAGGAGTCTCTAGTCTCACTGTTAGAAAGAGAAACAACCAATAACATAAGCAAATTCATGGTAAGAGCTCAATTTTCCACATTCTATGCCGTTGTTGGGAAGCAAGCTGGGCTCTTCTATCTTTGTCTCTAGCTGCCATTTTTAGACATTGGTCACTCATGGGTTTGTCTCCACTCATATGTAAAATCTCTCTTTAAATTTAAACATGTTACAGAACGTCACAGATTTAATGGCCAAAAAGGAGAACAAATTGCTTATGAAATAACAATATAATAATTGCTAAGTAATACAACTTGAAAACTTCATAATTTGTCGGTGTAACTTCTTTTTCGTGTCCTAAGTTATTAAAGCCGAACGGAAAGAGGATTTGTGTTTCCAAACTCTAACACCTATCATGAAACAAGGTGAGGGAAGACTAAGATTTAGTATGAATCATATGCATTCTATTCGCTTCAACTGAAAAATTGCCAAAGAAGCACTAGAATATGAGGTATGATTGTGTGCAGCTAAAATGAAAGCCAAAGGGTTTAAAATGGGATGAAAGGTGGCGGAGAGTGGCGCAAAAGGGCATGGGTGCTTGAAAAGAACTGAGATTTTGGGCTTTCTCTTTGTCCATCTACTTTGGAGAGAGATATATATATAGAGAGAGAGAGAGAGAGCTATGTGTTGTCATCAAGCAACAAAGAGTCTAACGTTTGTCTAAGAATCCCCAAACTAAATAAATAAGAAATAAAAGAGAAATAAAGAAAAAGAGTCTCTCTCTCTAGACTCGTGCTCTTCGAAAGCTTCTTTTTCTTTTTATTCTTCAGTGGAGAGGGAGAGCACATTTGTGGCCACCTTTTTGTCCAACACAGATCACGACTCTTGATATTTGTAAATTTCTTAGAGGAAGAAAACTGAATTTTATGGAAAATATGTGGATGTAAGTAAGAAAGGTCATACAATTGGTTGGTCTATTCTAGAGCAAGAGAGTGTTATGGCAAGTGCCTGTCTTTTGAAACTTGATTGCTGAAAAACTAAGAAAAGCAGCCACCAAGTTTTGAAAATGGTAAGAAAAAGGAGTCTGGCTTTACGAGAGTGCATGGAGCTGTCCATGGATATCTTTCTAGACAGAGAGAGAGATGGGCGATGGTGGATTGAAGAATCACACATTTCGAACTCCAAGAAGTGAACTTTCCAACAACATTTGGACAAACAAGTCCAAGCCAATTCTAATAAGTAAAAGGCATCTCCATCTAGTGGTGGTAAACGAGCGAGTCGGCTCGTCGGCTCGGGACTGTAGCAGTCCGAGTCTGGCTCGGATTGCTAAAGTGTTGAGCCGAGCCTGGCTCGAGCCAAAGCTCGATCCCGTACCGAGCCCAGCACGCCGGCTTGCTCGAGCTGACTCGTGAGCTCGGCAACACCGAACCTACCTGTTGTTCGGTCGACCTTTAGTATAACAGCGGTCGACACTTAAGTCACATTATAAAAAATATAGGTCGACTGCATAAGAGGGTGTCGACCGGCATATGTTATAGAATATTTTTGGTGTCGACCAGGTTCATATATGTCTACCGCAAGGTATTTATCGTTAGTGAAAGTGTCGACCGCCATTATAATAGGGTCGACCGGTTTAAACAAAGTGTCGACCTGTTTAAATAAGCTTAAGTGTCGACCTCAATAATACAAAGTGTCGACCGCTTAGCTAGGATGTTGACCGCATCTCATCTCAGAGCGTTGATGGTGTCGACCGCAATGTAAGAGGTCGACCGCAGATTAATACAGAGCGTTTTAGGGTGTCAACCGCACAGTTTGGTGTCGATTGCATCTCCTTGATGAGAGTTTCTGGTGTCGACCGCAATGTAAGGGGTCGACATCAACTCACTCCAGAGCGTAATCTGGTGTCGACCGCACAGTCCGGTGTATACCGCGTCTCATTCCAGAGCGTAATAGGGTGTCGACTGCAAAATAAGGGGTCGACCGCATCTCAGGCAACAACGTTTCTGGTGTCGACCGCACAGTCTGGTGTCGACCGCGTCTCATTCCAGAACGTAACAGGGTGTCGACCGCAAAATAAGGGGTCGACCGCATCTCAGGCAACAGCGTTTCTGGTGTCGACCGCAGTGAAAGAAGGTGTCAACCGCACAGTCCGGTGTATACTGCGTCTCATTCCAGAGCGTAATAGGGTGTCGACTGCAAAATAAGGGGTCGACCGCATCTCAGGCAACAACGTTTCTGGTGTCGACCGCACAGTCTGGTGTCGACCGCGTCTCATTCCAGAACGTAACAGGGTGTCGACCGCAAAATAAGGAGTCGACCGCATCTCAGGCAACAGCGTTTCTGGTGTCGACCGCAGTGAAAGAAGGTGTCGACCGCGGGCCCCATTAAATCTCAGACCGGTACCCTAAAATCACAATTTTCCGACGACAAAAATTAAAAAAAAATTTGGCATCCACGTCGCGTTCAAAAAAATTAAAAATTTCCAAAAAATCGAAGGTTTCCTCCGTTTCGATTCCGGAGGAACCTATTGTAAGGCCCTCGTTTGATTCTAGTTTGTACTTAGATTTAAAATGTCAACAAAATTTTTTATCTGATTTCCAATACAAGTCCATTATTCTAAGCCGTGTTTTCCAACTGAATTCCATCTGTAACCTACCGTTTCACGAATTATTCGATCGTGTTGGTTTGTCTGAGTTGTTTAAATTTCAGGGACCGTATTACGAAACTTCAATTCGCATGTTTTATGCTAATTTTTCGTTTTCACCAAATCCATTACAAGTGTCTAGTTATGTGTACGGAGAACGCATAACTATCACGTCTCGTAAGCTCAACGAGATGTTGAATTGCATAGGCAACGAGAGAGCCTCTCGATACTACGAGCCTTTCACCGAGCCTCCTTGTGTCGAAACGAGTGAGTACACTCAGTTTCTCAACTCCGTTTTGAAAAATCCTGACACTTACCTTCCCCCTAAACCAAAAGCCAATGACTTGAACGTCACAGCTCGTTTTGTCCACCACATGATCTCCTACAACCTTCTACCTAGGGATGGTCACATGGATCACGTGAGCGGTATGAATTTGCATGTTCTTTACCACATTTTCACTGGAACTAACTTTAACATTGGTTATGTAATTTTAAAAAGGATGATTGATCTTTTTGAAAACTCGTCCAAGTCAATGTCGTTCAACCTTTTGTTGACGGAAATTTTTCACCAACACGGTGTCAACTTTTCTTCCTCAGAGACACTTCTCCAGGTTAGAAGAGTCGACACTTATACCGAATCTACCATTGCGAGATTGGGTATTGTGGAAAACACTGACGGCGAGTGGGTCTTTAAAGCCGATCATCCTGGTTCATCATCACAGCCACTCCAGCACGACCAAGAACAAGCAGCTAGGGGTGGGCGCGGGTCGGGTTGGGTCGGGTTTGAGAAAAATCTGACCCGACCCAAACCCGATAAAAATTTAATATTTGACCCGATAAGATCAAGATCGACCCGATTATCAAACTCAACCCGACCCGATTATTGTCGGATCTTATCGGGTCAGTTATCGGGTCAATAACAAAAACATACTAAAAAAGACCTATCAAACTAAGTAAATCTATCAAAATATAAAATATCATCCATCTATCATTTTCAATCAATTCAAAAAAAATAATACATATTACATCAATCAAAATATCTCAAAACTAACAAAATAAAAAATAATACATTCAAAAAGTTANCATGCATAGCCAAGGAGTTGTGTATGTTCATCCAAAATGCAAGCTTTTCCTCCCTATTTAACTGTCTAGGATCTACCTCTTCTAACTTAGACACAAGCGACCTGCCATTAAAGAAGAAAAAAAAAGCATAAGAATATGAGAAAATAGAATAAAGGGTAAAAATATTTTACTTGGCTCACCTGAAATTGTGAAGCAAGATTTGAATATCGCCAAACTTCTTTTTGTCACGATAAATTGAGGTCACTTCAACCATCGTGCTATATGCCCCACTAAACTCTTTGAGACCTTCTACATGAAAAGGATTGTCCAATCGAACGTCAAACGACGAGTAATTTTTTAACCCAGGGCTCCACATATCACCCTGATCTCGAGGCGAAAATCCACCAGTTGACGATAGAGACGAGTTGGGAGATGAAAGGCCGTGATTTGGAAAAGGTGGATCAGCAAGCTTGAAGTAAATGGAGGCCATGCACTTGACCATATCCTCCGAAAGCCTGTTTGGAGTTTCCTTTACATGGTTGGAGATACGAGTTCCGAGGTGCTCGGCTAGACTTATTACATTGCACGAACCATTTTTTGCATACTGTACAGAAGGAACGGATTAGAATGGTTCATAATGTTCAGCTTTGAAGCCACAAATAGAGTTGTTTGAAAGCTACCTCCACCATGGAAAGTGGTCCCAAGTGATACGAATGGACGGATTCGGTCGCTCCCTCAACAGGCGGAGAGAATCGAGTGGAGGATCCCGAACAATGTGAGAGAGATGAGTGGCATCTTTGAACATAAGAATCCAACGGCTTTTCTTCTCCAATTTTGTCAGGTGTAGGGACTTTGCCTCTCGTGGTAGATGAAGGTGATTTAATGAACGATTGTGCGTCAAATGCTATTCGGTACAGATCGAGAAGATATTGCTCCAAATGTACAACTTCCAGTTCGAGAACGGATATCTCTCTTATTAGTTTGGCTGCAGGCTGTAATCATTGAAGAACATAACAAGAACGAAAGAAATGCTATAACAATGGAAATGATATTTCTCAAATGGATAATATTAAACTTAATTTCTTAACATATCTTCTTAACTTACCTTCTGACGAGTCAAATTTTAATTGATGCAATAAATATTATAATTTTTTAATTACAATACATTAAAAATACTTTAATTGAACTAATCAAAATTCGACGCATCAAAAAATAAGTTAAGATGATATGCTAAGAAGGTAAATCTAACATTACTCTTCCCAAATTTGAAAATCTGATTAGAGACCGTCATATTTTTTAGTTGTACAGAAATAAACAGAAAAAAAAAGTGACATAGCTCCAATGGAAAGACAAGAAGTTACTGAAAGAAAACAAAGACCATTTACCTTGGCCTTGGTGACTTCAGTTGTTTCACTGGCCGTTGAAACTCCATAGCCTAGTGCTTTTTCTAAAGAGCAACGAACCTCTAACTGATCTTGTAATCTTTTCTCGAGTTGGAGAATCTAAATGCACAAGATAGATAGGATATTATACACACTCAAAAATTATAATCTCTGAAAAGAAAAAGAAGAAAGTTCCAGACCTCTTCCTTTAGAGAATTGTGTGGTTCCATGTTCAGAAAGCCCCTCGAGCACCCGTCGTCCTGGCATTGTATAAATTAGTGAATCGTTCCTCTAATGATTTTTAAAGAGTGAATTTATCATGGGAATACTTGATCACCTTCATCACTTGAGCGATGATTTTGATTGTTGGAACTGAAATATCTATCGAAATTCAGCAAAAGCAGAATATAAGTCTTCTTACCACATTTACTCGATTGGACACTTCAATGGAGCAATCTATTTCGTCTTCTTCAATAGTTCTCTTACCAGGAAAGCTGCATTCAGAACAAGGCGTTGGAAGAACAGAGTGGGAACGAAGGAGAAGAAGAAGAATACTTCGACTAAAAATCCAGTTAGCAACCAATATAATTCAAAAAGAAAACTGAAAGCAGCATCAAATGAGAGCAGAAAACCTACACGACTCCAAAATTGCGACCCTTTTAGGTTCTGTTACGGAAAATCTCAACTTATGCTCGCAGAAAATGACTGAAAAACATCAATGGCGGCCGAGCGAGACTAAAATAGTATCGCCACATGAAAAACAATCTTCATTGCACTAAAATCGACAAGTTTCTAAAAATCACCCAACACCAAGCCCCACATCGAATAATCCACTAAAATCCGAAAAGCAATGAAACCATTGAGCAACCCAAATCACGAAACAAAAAAATAATAATAAAAGAACCATCTACCTCTTGGACCGCTTGTGTATTTGTGTAGGTGTCGCTCTCATTCCAAGCAATTTGCCATTTCCACCACTCCCTTCAAACCCCAATTGAAAAAATCTCCTAAAACAGATATTTCAGAGAAGAAAAGAAGGGCGTCGAGGAAGAGCAACAAACAGTTACGGGGAAATTATCAGAAGAGACGCGGTTATCACAGAGACCAGATGGGGTTTCACGAACCATTAAGAAAACTCTAAAACTTGATTGTCTCCTCGCATTTAAGCGAAGCAGAGTGATGATTAGAGAGCCTCACAAGAGTCTGAAATCCCTCAACTCAGCTCTATCATTTAATAACTGCGATCTTTTTTGATTGAAGAGACCTTTAAAAGAAGAAATCAGTTCGTGGGTTTCCTCTAGCTAAAGAAGAAAGCATCAAAGCCATTCACGTTACACTCAACGAAATCGCTATTGCCTGTGCGACTGCTACATTCCTAGACGTCATAGGATCCCAAAAGTGGACTCTCCTCTCTCTCTCTCTCGCTTTCTCTCTCTAGAAATGAGAGGAGTCTCTAGTCTCACTGTTAGAAAGAGAAACAACCAATAACATAGGCAAATTCATGGTAAGAGCTCAATTTTCCACATTCTATGCCGTTGTTGGGAAGCAAGCTGGAGTTGGTGACGGGCTCTTCCATCTTTGTTTCTAGCTGCCATTTTTAGACATTGGTCACTCATGGATTTGTCTCCACTCATGTGTAAAATCTCTCTTTAAATTTAAACGTGTTACAGAACGTCACAGATTTAATGGCCAAAAAGGAGAACAAATTGCTTATGAAATAACAATATAATAATTGCTAAGTAATACAACTTGAAAACTTCATAATTTGTCGGTGTAACTTCTTTTTCGTGTCCTAAGTTATTCAAGCCGAACGGAAAGAGGATTTGTGTTTTCAAACTCTAACACCTATCATGAAACAAGGTGAGGGAAGACTAGGATTTGGTATGAATCATATGCATTCTATTCGCTTCAACTGAAAAATTGCCATAGAAGCACTCAGATCACGACTCTTGATATTTGTAAATTTCTTAGAGGAAGAAAACTGAATTTTATGGAAAATATGTGGATGTAAGTAAGAAAGGTCATACACTTGGTTGGTCTATTCTAAAGCAAGAGAGTGCTATGGCAAGTGCCTGTCTTTTGAAACTTGATTGCTGAAAAACAGAGAAAAGCAGCCACCAAGGTTTGAAAATGGTAAGAAAAAGGAGACTGGCTTTACGAGAGTGCATGGAGCTGTCCATGGATATCTTTCTAGAGAGAGAGGTGGGCGGTGGTGGATTGAAGAATCACACATTTCGAACTCCAAGAAGTGAACTTTCCAACAACATTTGGACAAACAAGTCAAAGCCAATACAATCAGTAAAACGCATCTCTCTCTCTTCCCACTCACGATATATATCCATTAATCCAAAGTGAAAATGGTCCAGAAACCAAATATGTGGAATCCACCATGTAAACATATTTAAGGCTCTACATACTCTAGTAACAGCATCCTAATTATCTTTGAAGTGGTCACATAAAATCAAGTTCGCTGTGTTCAAACATTTTTTTATGAAATTGAAACAATATCTGAAGAAGTAATATCAACAGTCACAGTCAATACTCAATTTTCTATTCANAAATAATAAATGTTAGACATGATTTGGTTTTTTAACTAACTAAAAGTGACCCAATTAGTTTTCGACTTAAGTTTTGAACTGAAAACTGATCCAAAACTTGAAATCAAGTATCCAATCTGACCCGAAAGATTTCAAATAGATTTGGATTGCTTGCGGGTTTTTCAATTTATTTTAAGTAATTATTTTTAAATAATTAAAATGATATGCATTTTAATTTGATATAAACATAAAATTTCTACTGTATTTTTAATTTTAAAGGTAACATAAACTGGAATTTTTGGTTGTTCCCAATAGAGAACTTCATTAAGATCACATTGTAGTAATGTGTTGCTAACAACCAGTATTTTAATTTGCCACAAGTTAGAGGAGAAGGTAACGTAGAGCACCAACCAAATGGTAGTGTGCCAAACAACTGGGCTTAAAATTTCAAAGTAATCCATAAAAGTCTTTTACAAACAGAAGAGCCTCAAATCTATTCATAAAACCATGAATAATGGAAGTGTTGGGAAGGAGAGAAACTAGAGGTCAAGTGTCACTGCACACGAGTGCAGTAACTTTGTTCGAAAGTGTTCACGGGGACTTCAGTAGAAGAGAAACTAGAAGTGTTCAAAAGTGTTCAAAATGTAGAGATGTGCTTGTAAAAATAAAACAATAAAATAAATTTAAATTAAATGCATCCAAGACTAGGGAGTTGGGACTAATGCTTGCTGACAATGAGAGTGGAGGGTAAAATCGTCTGGAATTTGTTAGAGGTAGTGAACAAAAAACGTGATTTTATGTGGCGACACGTCCGCGAGAACGATACTCGCGTTTCTCTGCCTCAAAACTAATAATCCTTGTACGTTAGTTGCACGTCCCACTTTTCAGTATTCAATCTCATCCGTCCATTCCATGAAAGTTGTCCAAATGCCGACAAAGCCAGACCATTTCAACTTCCCAAGCAAAGTCTATCCCAAAAGTAGGGGCAAGACGGTTAAAAACATGGGTCCTAGATTCATTGCACCTCATATTTTACTTGTAAATTAAAATAACCTTCTAATCTTATTTAGCGTGCAACCCACATCTATACTCGCTAATTCTAATCGAAAGTTGCATAGCATGGAAGTCTAATAAGCTAGATAGATTCATAAAAATCGGAGATTCCAATCTTAAAATAGCATAGTTCTGGGTTATACAGTCGGAGATTCTTCAATTTGTTCTACTTCATGCGCTGCGTGACACAAAACAAATGGAAGGGAAAACAAAGGTCACTTATTTGCTCTAGCCAATCTAACTTCGAACTTTAAATGATGAGCATGTAATACGAGCAAGAGTAAGAATACAGTTAAAAGAAAGTAACCTGAAGCTCAACATCAATGTAATCAACTCCCAAGTCCTCAGCTAATCGAAGCTCGTCCAGCCTCTAATACAAAAGATAGATAGAACAAAGATATAATATTCTAAAAACATTGCAAGTAATGTTGAAATCATGCGCAGTATTTAGATTGTCATAAAAGTTATCATAAAATATAAAACTAAGTTCCATTGGAAGCAGGGGAATTCTTGTGCATTATCTGGAAATAATTTCCAAGAACAATGTGCGAGGTACGTAAAAAGAAAGTTGAATTTTCTGAATTCGTCAATCAACTTGATGTGTTCGTAATTCTGTCCCATTTATTCAAGTTAATGCTATCATTCTCAACGATTAAGCAAATGAGATCTCCAAGCACCTCTTTTAGCATGCAGCATAAAATCTCAAACTTACGGTGAACGTGTAGGCAAAGAACTTTATGGAACCTAGGTCTCGTGTAGAAATTGGTTCACTCGCGCATCAATGATTTCATTTGATTCCTTTGTCTGCTACTAATAACTGACCCTACGATGCACCCTAGGTGAGTGATGTTGTTAAATAGACACGAAAAACAAACAAAAACATACAACAAATTATCAAGGATTTGCTTACAAGTGAATGCGCAGGTAACTATCACAATCTCCGAATCTCCTTTGGAGCTTATCCAAGAAGGAAGCGAAACAATACAAGTAACTATTTCGTCAGTTTAATCGATGCATCTAAACGTCCAATCATTTAATCAGTTCGGTCAATCCATCAGAACAACGATCAAGAACACCGGCAAAAGAAATAATGCAGAAAGAACAAAAAGAGAGGGGCATACACGAAACTCGCTTCGACAGTGAACGAAAAAGGAGAGTCGGAAATCCTTGCACCAGCTTCGTCCAGCCAGCCGAGGAGAGAGAATACTTTACCGCCCATTTTCCAAATAAACCTAAAACCGACATAGTTGGTGCGTGCACAACACGCGCCATCTCACTCTCTTACATAAGGTCCCATTCCACTTTTTCCCTCCATTTTTCCACTCCAACTCTCCTGCCTTCCTGTTGCTCTCTCCCACTCTCCGACGACGCTCTGCCATCTCTCCCTCTTCCGATGGCTCCCCACCGCAAATGCACCGCGGAGTTCGTCCACGACCACAAGGCTCGCCTCGGCGCGTTTCAGAGGCGAAGCCGTTCTTTGCTCAAGAAAGCTTCCGAGCTTTCCATCCTCTGCGACGTCGACGTCGCTGTCTTCATATACCCCGATCATCTTCCTGATCGTCCCCTAGTATTCCCGCCGGACTCCCGTGACTCAATTCGGATTATCGAGAAACTAAAGCAAAACCCTAGGTTTGTCCCTACTGCGAAATCCAAATCCGATAAGTTTCTGAATAATGGCAATCGCACTGAGGGTTTAAACACGAATGTTCGTGATGACATTACGAGTCTGAATCTAGATGAGTTGAACTCCCTTGTTGGGATTCTAGATGCCAAGGAGGCAGAAGTATTAAAGAAGATTGACGCCATCAAACAGAGAAAGAACGAGTCCGCAGTCGACGAAGTATCTTACCCAAACCGCTTCTTCTTGAGTGGCGATCATCACCAGCAATCTCATGATGGCTTCCAGTGGCCCATCTCTTTCTCTGTCATGGGTGAGAACAGTACTCCCGAATTGGAGTGCGAGCATTCGACAGAAGAAAACCCTTGTTTATGGGATCTAGTTTCTGGGCAGCCGACCAACTCTCATTACGATGACCTTATGAGCATAGACATCGGCGATTTTGATCTTGATGAGATTATGCAGGCTCTGGAGGAAGATGAGATTGACGCCGTCGGTGAGAAGAGCAACCTGATGACAAACTGCTGCAACTTTACTGAAAGTTTTTCTGATGAATTTTCAGACTCAAACTGCTACTTCTTCGACGGAGNTCCGATCTCACAAACTGCAATGGCAATGAATCTATAGAGAGACCCAAAAAATTTCAAATCAAGTTAGAATCTTCTTATTGATTGAGAATCATGTTACAACACATGAGTTAGTTACAGGATGAGATATATCGTCAATGCAATATATGTGAAGTTCAATAGTATTTATCTTTTTTTTTTATTAAAAATAAAAATAAATCAATTTGACATAAACAATCAATAGAGATACTCTAACACAACATTTTTCTTTACACTAGATGGATGTCATATTCATGGAATATAATTCACTTGCAAGATGTTCGGGTGAAATGGTAGACGCTAGACTCAAAATTTTGTGCCTAAAGAGTGAGGAGATTAGAGTCCTCTTCAAGGCATTATGTTGAGAATGTCCGCTGAACCACAGTACTCTAATTTTTACAATAAAATGGAAAGCAGAATTGCATTCGCTGAATTTATTTAATGAAGATTAAAGTTAATTTTAGGTTCGAGTTTAGCGTAAATAAGCAAAAATGCCCAAGTTTTAAAAAACCGTTTGAGAGCATATCGGACATCCGAATGTGGATGGGTGTGTCCGTATCGGACATCCGAATATAGGTCGATGCATTCGAAATCCTTAAATTCTATCTATTTATTACTTGTAATTCATACCTTAAAAAAAATTAACAAAGTATGAGATAGAATATATATATATATATATATATATATATATAAGCTCTATAACTGAAAAAAATGATTGGTAACTGGACTAATAGAAATACTCTAACACTCCATATTTGTCTTTGTCATATATTTCATACATCATACTAGATGGTTGAGGAACCTCCAGTTCTATTTTTTTATGTTCTGAAAATAAATTTTGTCGTGAGAAGAGAGTAAAAAAATACTGACAAATTATGAGATATATATATATATATTAAAAAGTTTATATCTACAAGAATGACTAGTAGCTCGAGTAATATAAATACTCTAACACTCCATCTTTGTCTTTGTCGCATATTCCCGTACATCACACCAGATCGATATTATATTCATAGAGTTGAGGAACCTCTAGCTCTATTTTCTTCTCTCTTCTGCAAATAAATTTCGTCGTGAGAAGAGAGAAAGAGAGAGAGCATGGCATCAAACAGCTACAGCTAAGAGGCTGAAGAATCAAACACGTACAAATCCAACATCCCATACCTAGGAATGCCAAGTTGATACGTGTAGATACCACGATTCTTTGAAATCGTAGAAATCCAACCTCCCATAATCTTTGAAATAGAGATGCCCAAACACATGCTTTCAGCAGAGGATTTGATGCATCGAGGCAGGATCTTCATTCTTCGTACTAACAAGGCACAGATACAAGTTAAAAAAAACTTGAATTGATTAGTAAACGGAACCCATCTGCTTTAAAGAATACCAAACAGGATCTAGCCTAATGAGATTACGCTCAAAATAAAATGACTCTGGTTAAACTCAATGGGTCAGACTGTATATAATGCTTATCTGATAATCATTTCTGTGACAACTTGAAAAAATCGCGTTGAAAACTTAGGTTTGCCTGACTCACAAAAAGCTAAATAGTAATAATAATAACAGGAGTGCAGTAAGTTGTTCAAAAGTGTTCACGGGGACTTCAGTAAAAAAGACATAGTTGGCTAAATATGCTTTGAAGGGAGTGGTTTTCCTGAAACAGGACATCCCTAGAAATTTAGAGGTTGCCAATGTATCGTGGAAAACAATATATTGTTAGGGGCTATTTTGTGACTAGGATTAGTTAATAAAAGTTCAAAGAAGTTGATAGAAGTTTCATAGAGGTTAGCAGTAGTTAATGGAAGTTAACAATTAGGAGAATATAAATAGAGCAGAGATGAGATAAAGAGATATCATTAGAGAAGTGATCAAGTGTCTAGAAGTTGAAAGTACACTCAGTCTTTCGTGCGTACTTTGGTTACGTTTTAGTATTTAATAATACAAATGATCATTCTTGAGCCTATCATATATCCATTGTGATTAGAAGATTAGCCCACAAACACAAATTCAAGAGATATTGGTTGCAACTAATTCATTTTACGAGGGTGAAGATTGGGAAAGCAAGCGCAACCGAAGACTAGAGAGGATGACACGACAATAGTAATCAATGAGGGGACTGATGCAAATGTAATTAGTCTTTTAATATTATTAGTTATATAATTAAAGGGTAATTTAGTCTTTTGAATTATGGTTTATTTTCTATGTATAGTGGCTTTTAGGCTTGTATTAGGATCATCTTTTGAAATATATATGAAATAGTTCCTTCTTTTGAGAAGTTTTCTATTTCGGGCAACCACCTGTGGTTGCCGGAGCGTCATTATGCCGCCCCGTGGTCGCCGGAACGGCTTCCCGACGGACCGTGGAGTCGAGCACGTTTCGTGCTCGACAGGGACTTACTATAAATGTCTTTGATGACAAGAGATTAGTCAAATAAACAACTATGCAGAATGCAAAAGCCCAAAAGGTAACTAGGAGATTTGCAAGAAAAAGAATGGCTAATCCGACCTGGACAACATGTCGATATTTAGGTTCAACTCAGTCGTTTGGAGCGGGAGTATATGGACACGAAATGTGATGGTTTCCTTTGGATAAAAAGAACCTAGACAATGGACAACATTCTCCTACAATCAGATTGAACACACTTAATAGCGGGACAACATTCTCCTGCAATCAGATTGAACACACTTAATAGCGGAGGTAAATTGATTTTCAACAACCTAATAGAAAGTGACTTGATCTTTGGATTTTAAAAAGAAAAACCAAGAGAAACATCTAAAGGGATTATTAATAAGTAAGAAACAGAGAAAGCAACGAATTGATTTAGAAGGCATTAGACCCCATACATCAGTGTGTATCAAAGGGAGAATATGCACGTGACACAAAAATTGAAAAAAGAGATGCTATGAATTTTGATAAGAGTACGATCACTATAAGGGGTATGTGACTATGCTTGCTTGATTTGAAATTAAACTAGGAGACTCATTGTGTGTCAGTTCTTCATTTCATTAACACTAAGTGTGATATGAACAATATTCTCTACAATTGAGATTGAAGGCGAATGAGATTTTGGAATGCAATAAGAGAACGGCAGAGCAAGCAAACTCCAATGACGATTAATGGAGAATTCAAATCCAAGATGGTCCAAAAAATAAATGCATAGACAAGTAATGATCACAAGCGACAAAGTTGAAGCATTGGGGAGAGGAGTGGACAGAGGAACTCTTTCACTCCAACACCACCAATTATAACCCATTCATATGTGGACAGAGGAACTCATTATAAGATAATTAACAACAATGGGGTGAATGTTGAGTAGTTTCTAGTGTTCTTACTTCATAACGCATAATAAACAACATTGCTGTGCGATAAATAAAATATTCTGAAACAAAGAAATAAGAAGACAAGGGAGTAGTTTGATCAAATTTGTTCAGAAATCTTATTGTGGTATCACAAGCTTTCAACTCATCTACTTAAGAATAAGAAAGCTGTAAAGAGAAGCACATTGTTTTTGGCTTTCACTCCTTTCAGACCTTTGTATATAGGCTCTAAGCTTGACATTGATAGCATGGAAAGAGTCAAATAGTTAGTGTGTGAGTGATCCAAGTTAACATAAAAAGAAAAGGAAAAAAGTGACTAATTCTTCCTTTTGCAACATTTCAAGCTACTCTTCCATAATTCGTATCTACAAGGTAATCTATCACATCCTCAAAAAGGTAAATTTTACATCTTTCCAGCTACTTTCTCATCTCTGAAGGATTCCTTTTTAGTAATGCACTAAACTCTAAATCATAACTTTAACGTGTTGATAATCTTATGCTTAAGGCAGCAGCATTTTTTCTTCTTTTATTTTATGTTTCCAAAACAATATCAATGCGAATTAAAATAGCATAGTTCTGGGTTATTGCAGTCGGAGATTCTTCAATTTCTTCTACTTCATGCACTGCGTGACACAAAAAAAATGAAAGGGAAAACAAAGGTCACTCATTTGCTCTAGCCAATCTAACTTCGAACTTTAAATGATGAGCATGTAATACGAGCAAGAGTAAGAATACAGTAAAAAGAAAGTACCCTGAAGCTCAACATCAATGTAATCAACTCCCAAGTCCTCAGCTAATCGAAGCTCGTCCAGCCATTTTGCTCTAATACAAAAGATAGATAGAACAAAGATATAATATTCTACAAACATTGCAAGTAATGTTGAAATCATGCGCAGTATTTAGATTGTCATAAAAGCTATCATATTGGAAGCAGGGGAATTCTTGTGCATTATCTAGAAATAATTTCCAAGAACAATGTACGAGGTACGTAAAAAGAAAGTTGAATTTTCTGAATTCGTCAGTCAACTTGATGTGTTCGTAATTCTGTCCCATTTATTCAAGTTAATGCTATCATTCTCAACGATAAAGCAAATGAGATCTCCAAGCATGAAGAAATAAATTGTGTATATTAGTAAAAGAAAGCTAGAAAGGGAAGTAGTTTTTTCTATATATTATTGATCAACATAAAGGAACTCTTATAGAGGTGTACACAAACTGAAATAGCTAAGAAATAGGCTAACAAATAGCACGTTAACTGACTACTAAAAAACTGTAACTTCTAGCTAAAGACCAGGACAATAACCGACTCCGTTTAAACTACTTTTATTTGACTAAATCAAACAAATATCTAACAATCACTCCCTTAAACTGAATGCTTTAAGTTTAATTGTAGTAGTTACAAACACCAAGCAACTTCCTGAGTTTCTGGAATGTGCATAATTTCAAGGGCTTTGTCATTATATCAGCAATTTGATTCTCACTCTTACAGTAGAGAACTTCAATGACTTCATCTTTTGTGAGATCCCTTAAGAAGTGAAACCTGACATCTATGTGTTTGCTTCTGCCATGAAACACAGGATTTTTGGAGAGTTTGATCGTTGATGTGTTGTCACAATAAATTTCAGTTGGTCCTCGTTGCTTGAACTGCAGCTCCTCAAGTATCTTTCTGAACCATATAGCTTGACAGGCACAAGCTGTAGCAGCTACAAATTCTGCCTCAGTGGTTGATAAAGTGACAATAGATTGTTTTTTTGAAGACCAAGCAACAGCTCCAAAACCTAATATGAACACATATCCCGAAGTACTTTTTCTGTCATCTTTGTCTCGAGCATAATCACTATCAGTAAAACCTAACAAATCTGATTTGTTTCCTCTCTTGTAAAACACTCCGCAATCAATTGTTCCCTGCACGTAACGAAGAATTCGTTTGACAGCTGCAAGATGAATCTCCTTTGGGCATTCCATATACCTACTAACAAGGCTGACAGAATACATTATATCAGGTCTAGTAGTAGTCAAATACATCAGACTTCCCACAATTTGTTTGAACACTCTGTTGTCCACTTTCCGCCCTTCTTCTGGATATTTCACAAGTTGAAGACCAACTTCAGTTGGAGTTTCGGCAAGATTACAGTTCTTCATTCCAAACCTGTCAAGGATTTCTCGAGCATACTTTCTTTGAGTAATAAAAAT
>QAOC01022730.1:425488-585500 GCA_003255005.1 Begonia fuchsioides | reverse complement strand
TGTCATATTTTGAACAGATAATGTGGGACTTCGATTCAAAATATGAATGCTCCAATTAACAGCTTCAGGCCAGAAAGCTTTTGGAACACTGCTTCTTGTTAAGAGACTGCGCACTATATTCATTATAGTGCAATTTTTGCGCTCACAAACACCGTTTTGTTGGGGCGTATAGGCTGTTGTCAGTTGCCTTTTAATACCATTGCTTTCACAAAAATATGCAAATTCTTGTGAATTGTATTCCCCGCCTCGATCTGTGCGAAGTACTTTGATTTGACTTCCTGCTTATTTCTCCACTATAATTTTAAAGCTTTTGAAAGCTTCAAAAGCATCCGATTTGGCCTGTAAAAAATAAACCCATGTTTTCCGACTAAAATCATCAATGAAGGTAATCACGTATCTTTTACCTCCATTTGAAGATGGATTAATTGGGCCGCAAAGATCAGAATGCACCAGCTCCAACAAATTTTTAGCTCTCCATGATTTTCCCTTAGGAAATTGATTACGTTGCTGCTTGCCAACTGCACATTCCTCACATATTTGAGAAGGAGCTATAATTTGAGGGAGACCACTGACCATATTCTTCCGTTGCAAAGTGCTTAAGCCACCAAAGCTCAAGTGGCCATAACGAAAATGCCATAACCATGATGTATCTGTTATATTGGCTGAAAAGCAGGAAGAACTCGAACTCTGCAACTAAAGTGGAAACATACGATTTGCTGTCATGCTAACTTGAGCAATCAAACCCAGCTTTGAATCTTCAATTCGACATAATCCATTTTTAATGGATATCTCATAACCCTTTTCCTGTAGTTGACCAATACTAAGTAAATTGGTCTTTAAATCTGGAACATAAAACACATTAGAAATTGTGTGGAAAGAGTTGTCTTTGTCATGTAAAGTGACATTGCCTTTTCCAATGACAGATACAACAGAGTTATCACCGAACTTGACGGTATTACGGAAGCTTTCATCCAATTCAGAAAATGCATTCTTGTCTCCGCACATGTGGTTGCTACACCCGGTGTCCAAATACCACACATTTTGTCTAGTTTCTTCACTTGCATAACACACCATCAAGAGAGAAACTGGTCTTCAACTTGTGAAATATCCAGAAGAAGGGCGGAAAGTGGACAGCAGAGTGTTCAAACAAATTGTGGGAAGTCTGATGTATTTGACTACTACTAGACCTGATATAATGCATTCTTGTCTCCGCACATGTGGTTGCTACACCCGGTGTCCAAATACCACACATTTTGTCTAGTTTTTTCACTTGCATAACACACCATCAAGAGAGAAACTTCTTCTTCCTTCTCTGCAAAGTTAGATACTTCTGCACTCTGTTTATTTAAATTTGTTCGACATTCTGATTGGTAATGACCATACCTATGACAGCGATAGCACTCAACATTTGTTTTGTCTACTGACTTTGGTCTCTGAGTTGTTGAGTCATGTCCTCCACGTCCCCTTCCTCTTCCTTGAAACCGATTATCATTCTGCTGATGATACTGTTGATTACCTCGACTATAGCTTCCTCTCCCCCTACTCCGACCTCGGCCTCTGCCTCGATCTCCACTTGTTTTAGAAGGATTATCTGTGGTTGCTTTCAGCGCGTGCTCTTCTTTGTCCTGCTGGATGATTTTCTGCTCATGAACTAACAAAGAACTTTGCAATTCATCAATGGAGAGTTCATCAATATCCTTCGATTCTTCGATAGAGCAGACAACAAAATTAAATTTCGGTGTCATTGATCGAAGAATTTTCTCAACAACGGTGACATCCTGCATTTGCTCTCCATGGATTCTCATCTTGCTTGCAATTGCCATAGTTCTTGAAAAGTAATCTGCAACTGCCTCTCCCGACTTCATACGTAAAGTCTCAAATTCAGTTCGGAGTCCTTGGAGTTGTACCCTTTTTGCTTTCACATTGCCTTGATACTTCTTCTTTATGGAGTCCCAAATTTGCTTGGAGGTTTCTTTGCAAAGAATAGTCTCCAAAATGGAACGATCGATAGCTTGAAACAGATAATTTTTAGCCTTAAGATCTTTCAATTTTAAGACATCAAATTCTGTTTTCTGAGCTTCCGTAGCTCCTGTTGTTGGTTCTGCTACTCCAGATTCAACAACTTTCCAATACTCCTTGGACCTCAAGAAGTTCTCCATGAGCATGCTCCAATGATCATAGTGACTATCGAAGCGCGGAATAGCTGGTTGTACGAAGTTGTCTGAGGAAGTCATTGAATGTTAGCTGCTGCTATTATATGCAATTTTCTGGCTCTGATACCACTGAAGAAATAAATTGTGTATATCAGTAAAAGAAAGCTAGAAAGGGAAGTAGTTTTTTCTATATATTATTGATCAACATAAAGGAACTCTTATAGAGTTGTACACAAACTGAAATAGCTAAGAAATAGGCTAACAAATAGCACGTTAACTGACTACTAAAAAACTGTAACTTCTAGCTAAAGACCAGGACAATAACCGACTCCGTTTAAACTACTTTTATTTGACTAAATCAAACAAATATCTAACAAAGCACCTCTTTTAGCATGCAGAGTAAAATCTCAAACTTACGGTGAATGTGTAGGCAAAGAACTTTATGGAACCTAGGTCTCATGTAGAAATTGGTTCACTCGCGCATCAATGATTTCATTTGACTCCTTTGTCTGCTACTAATAACTGACCCTACGATGCACCCTAGGTGAGTGATGTTGTTAAATAGTCACGAAAAACAAACAAAAACATACAACAAATTATCAAGGATTATCTTACAAGTGAATGCGCAGGTAAAGGGCATTTCCGAATCACAATCTCCGAATCTCCTTTGGAGCCTATCCAAGAAGGAAGCGAAACAATACAAGTAGCCATTTCGTCAGTTTAATCGATGCATCTAAACATCTAATCATTTCATCAGTTCGGTCAATCCATCGGAACAACGATCAAGAACACTGGCAAAAGAAATAATGCACAAAAAACAAAAAGAGAGGGGGATACACGAAACTCGCTTCGACGGTGAACGAAAAAGGAGAGTCGGAAATCCTTGCACCAGCTTCGTCCAGCCAGCCGAGGAGAGAGAATACTTACCGCCCATTTTTCAAATAAACCTAAAACCGACATAGTTGGTGCGTGCACAACACGCGCCATCTCACTCTCTTACATAAGGTCCCATTCCACTTTTTCCCTCCATTTTCCCACTCCAACTCTCCTGCCTTCCTGTTGCTCTCTCCCACTCTCAGACGACGCTCTGCCATCTCTCCCTCTTCCGATGGCTCCCCACCGCAAATGCACCGCGGAGTTCGTCCACGACCACAAAGCTCGCCTCGGCGCGTTTCAGAGGCGAAGCCGTTCTTTGCTCAAGAAGGCTTCCGAGCTTTCCATCCTCTTCGACGTCGACGTCGCTGTCTTCATCTACCCCGATCATCTTCCTGATCGTCCGCTAGTATTCCCGCCGGACTCCCGTGACTCAACTCGGATTATCAAGAAACTAAAGCAAAACCCTAGGTTTGTCCCTACTGCGAAATCCAAATCCGATAAGTTTCTGAATAATGGCAATCGCACCGAGGGTTTAAACACGAATGTTCCTGATGACATTACGAGTCTGAATCTAGATGAGTTGAACTCCCTTGTTGGGATTCTAGATGCCAAGGAGGCAGAAGTATTAAAGAAGATTGACGCCATCAAACAGAGAAAGAACGAGTCCGCAGTCGACGAAGTATCTTACCCAAACCGCTTCTTCTTGAGTGGCGATCATCACCAGCAATCTCATGATGGCTTCCAGTGGCCCATCTCTTTCTCTGTCATGGGTGAGAACAGTACTCCCGAATTGGAGTGCGAGCATTCGACAGAAGAAAACCCTTGTTTATGGGATCTAGTTTCTGGGCAGCCGACCAACTCTCATTACGATGACCTTATGAGCATAGACATCGGCGATTTTGATCTTGATGAGATTATGCAGGCTCTGGAGGAAGATGAGATTGACGCCGTCGGTGAGAAGAGCAACCTGATGACAAACTGCTGCAACTTTACTGAAAGTTTTTCTGATGAATTTTCAGACTCAAACTGCTACTTCTTCGACGGAGATGGCCGGCCAACTCCGAGAGTTTCTGAAATTGCTAAGGCCTTTGACTACCAACTGAATGATTCCCAAATTGGTGCTGCTGCTTCTTCTTCTTCCTCTTCTTCAGGGGCGATGCTGATTCCTTTGCCTGACAAGGTTGGGGAGAATACGCATATATGTGAGTCTCATGACTTAACAGAGATAGAATCCTGGTTACTGGATGATGACAATGTGGTAGAGGCTGAGGAAGCTAAAGATAGTAACACGATCAACCAGAAGCCCATCGAGACCACTGCTTGCCGGTGTTTTTCTGGAAGCAGTGATTGGGAGAGCTTAGCATCCATTATATATGACGAATCGCCCGACACCAACTGCTTGTCCTTGAATTCTGAAAATCCGATGTATCATGAGTGCGGGTGGTTGGATTATGAGCCCTTTGGTTCCCAAGGGGGCATCCATTTTTCTTATTAAAAACTGTGATTGCAATTAGTGTTGCATTTACATGTAGTGGTCTTTTATCAATTTTGAAACTATAATGCAAAGATTATCCTCCAAAAATTACAGGATTCATTCATCAGCAAGCCTTGTGAAATTGAAGCTATTCATTTAACATCATCATTAATGATGAAGAACTCGAGATTGAATTTGAATCAAAATGTTCTTTTTTCAATCTCACCTAGTGCAATTGTGACGAATCTGTAGAGATTCAAATCAAGTTAGAATCTTCTTATTGATTGATAATGATGTTATAACACATAGGTTAATTACAGGATGAGATACATTGTCTTTATAATGTAGGTGAAATTCAATATTATCCTTTTTTATTAAAAATGAAAACAAATCGAATTGACATGACCCATCAATAGAAATCTTCTAACACTCCATCTTTGTCTTTGTCATATATTCCATACATCACATTAGATGGATATCATATTCATAAAATATGGTTAACTTTGAAAATGTCTTGGTGGTGCAATGGTAGACACATGAGACTCAAAATATTGTTCCTAAAGAGCGTGTACGTTTGAGTCCTCTTCAAGGCAGGAGTACTCTAATCTTTACAATAAAATGGTAAGCAGAATTGCATTTCTTAAATTAATTTAATGAATGGTTAAAGTTAATTTTAGGCCTTAGTTTAACTTAAATAGGCAAAAAATATCTAAGATAGGGATCCTAAAATTGATATTTGTAATGTTACTATTTTTACTTAAGTAGTGTTTGTATATGTTTGAATGAATAAATCAAAAACAATTAAATCAATGAAAAATTAAAAATAGTACAGTCAATTAAAAAAAAATAGTACAATCAATTAAAAAGAAAAAGTACGATTGATTACAAAATAAAAACAAACTACGACTGAAAATTGCTAAAATCAGGTGGAGACTGTGGGAGGACCTTAAAAATCAGGTGGAGACTGTGGATGACCCTCGTCAAAAGAAGAAATCTAAAAGAGCCCAATGATATTCATTGTACACCGTATCTCATTCATTGTGTGTTCTAAACTATCAATCATCTCTATCAGTTCAGTATAATAGTCATCAATTATCTTTATCTGCTGAGTATGATAAGTATCCATCATTTGCATTTGTTGGGTATGGAAGAGACTTATCTGCTCCAACGCCAATGATAGATCATGCATGGTAGGCCTCAACATCTAACTATAGGAAGACCTCGATATCTGACTACAAGAAGGCTTCGCCATGTCAGTTTGTGAGGAGTCGGCATCTGACTCAAATCTAACTGGTCATCATCACATGGAAGATCAACATTCGGATCTAAGCTCATATGACCGGCTAATGCATCTTCATTGACTATTCACGTGAGGCCAAGCTACAAAATTCATCCTTCTAAATCGAAGGTGATCAGAGACATATTGTTGTGAGGTCTCCTCATCTCTTAATCATGAAAAATCTCTCTATAATTATTCTCAATGAGTTTTGTTATAAAAAAATCCATATGCAAGATTTTTTCTAAACCCTTCTATGTTTCTCTGCCATGTGGCACCAAACTGAATACCTGAGGTTAAATTGAATTTTGGTATGAAGACAATACATAATCGTCGCAGGGAAGAATAATATGAGAAATGATATTGTGCATCACCCGAGAGACAACGATGAGTTTATTTGTTTTAGGCTTCGTCAAAGTCTCAACTTGCTGTCGGACGCCCAAATCGACTTCAAGAAATATGCTCTAGATCAATCCACCATAAAAAGTGTAGCCTTATTGGAATTATGATATAATATAATTCTCTCTTACCCATAGTCTGAATTGTCTGCATATCCTATCACGCTGTTGATATGGTCTGGTTTAATCATCACCATTCGGTCAAAGATGAGCGTCCTCTCATGCCCATTAATCATTATGCTAATGGGCCATATAGTTCACAAAAACGGAACAATCTAATATTATCGTCCTACACCTAATTCTCAAGCCCCCGAAAGATGCAAATATAACAGGCTTTGACAGTATCACAGCCTATAATACGAACACGCCGTGAAATATTCTCTCTTGGGTAGCTTATCAAAATTCTCTGCGATGAGTTGTCATAAGTGACCGCGACAAACGTGCACGACCTCTAGTGTACAAAGGCCGAGATGATCTCTCACCCTCATCACGTTGTTGTCCAACGACTTTAATATATTTTACACGACTAGAATATATTTTTTGTAAAAAAATAAAAAAAAATAGCAAAAATTTGTATTAAATTACTGTGAAAAATAAAGCAAAAAATATAAATTTTAGGGCTCATACAACGTCTAAAGGAGCATTAAAATGATTTTTTTTAACTTAGGCCTTTTTTCCTTTATAAGCTAAACTCAAGCCCAAATTTGAGTTTAACCCAGGAATGAATTGACCATAGTATCTAAGTAGATGACCACTAGTAAAATGTAGAGATATGCTTGTAAAAATAAAATAATAAAATAAATTTAAATTAAATGTATCCAAGACTAGGGAGTTGAAATGCTTGCTGGCCATGAGAGTGGAGGGTAAAATCGTCTGGCATTTATTAGAGAGAGTGAACCAAAAACGTGATTTTATGTGGCGACACGTCCGCGAGAACGATACCCTCGTTCGTCTGCCTCAAAATTAATAATCCTTGTACGTTAATTGCACGTCCCACTTTTCAGTATTCAATCTCATCCGTCCATTTCATGAAACGTGCAAATGCCGACAAAGCCAGTCCATTTCAACTTCCCAAGCAAAGTCTATCCCAAAAGTAGGGGCAAGACGGTTAAAAACATGGGGACCCAGGTTCTAGATTCATTGCGCACTCGTATTTTACTTGTAAATTGAAATAATCTTCTGATCTTATTTAGGGTGCACCCCACATCCATACTCACTAATTCTAATCAAAAGTTGCATCGCATGGGATTCTAATAAGCTAGATGGATTCATGGGTCTAGTTTCGATTCATCCTATCCAAATAATCACACTTTCTCTAAAATAGAAATTAATTCTAAATTTGTGATACGGAACGAGTCCTAATAAGTAATTAGGAGGGCGACATGTAATTTGATCGTATGGGATAAGGCAAAACAAAATATTGGTATGGATTAAGTAAATTTTGGATCACACAAAAGCAAGTAATTATTTTAATTATAAAAAAAAAGGAAAAGGAAGCCCAGAATTTAGCGCCTGAGTAGTTGAGTACCATTCTTGTTACCTTAGTCCGAATCTTGAGACGCAAAAGGGCATATTCGGCTTATTTATTCTGAAACAAACCCAACCGGACAAGTTTGAAATTAAGAAAGTTACCTAAAGTCACGAACCACGTCGAGTTTTGGCAACTATAAAGGCAGGGCCACCAAAGGCAAGAACTCAACTTCTTACCGGAGAACAACTGAGTTCCTCTGTATCCACCTCTTTCACTGGCAGCCATGGCTTCCAAGAAAGCCCTTAATTGCTCTCTCGTTCGCTCCCTTTCTTCCTTACCTTATCGTTCTCTTTTTAACCCTCATACTTCGACCATTCCCCCTAATCCTGGAGATATCCGTCTTTTTCGCCGATTTTTCAGTAAAAGGGCACTCCCCTGCCCGGAGATATCTCCGGCGACCAGTCGGCTGTTCTCGATCAGGGAAAACATGATGGATACCCTTAAATCGATTGCCATTGCTAAAGGCAGGTTCGGACTCGACGGATTGAGTTCGCCACCGGAAGCCTCTGTTTCTGCGGCGAAGGCGAGGTCCGGGGAGGAGGAAGGACTGACCGTGGAGCACGTGAAGAAGTTGCTGAAGGCGACGAAATTGGAGGCGGTGAAGGCGAGATTGAAAGGCGTAGAGAAAAGCTGGATAACGTATCCGGAGTTTATTCGGATCTGCAGTGAAGGCTATTCGGATCCCGATCGGGGTCTTGAGTTGGCTAAAATCCTTGATGAATCTGGAGACGTCTTCGTTTTCGGAAACGCTGTCTTCCTCAGACCAGAGCAGGTAACTTTCCCAGCTTTCAGTCCGGCGAAAGAAAGAAAGCAGGCGAAATCAAAACTAATTAGAAGCGATTTGCAGGTGACAAAAACTATGGAAGACCTTCTGGCAGAGACAGAAGTGGACCCAGAAAGGAAAAAGGAGCTACAAGAAATGGAAAACAAAAAATCCGCCATTGACGCGAAGGCCGAAGCACTAGTCCGGCGAGAGCTCTGGTGCGGTCTCACCTACTTCGCCGCTCAAACGGCTGCATTCATGAGGCTGACATTTTGGGAGCTTTCTTGGGATGTAATGGAGCCCATTTGCTTCTACGTCACCTCCACCTACTTCATCGCCGCCTACGTCTTCTTCCTCAGAACCTCCATTGAACCATCTTTTCAAGGTTTTTACCAGTCTCGGTTCACTGCAAAACAGAAGCGGCTCATGAAACTCCATGCTTTCGACGTTGCCAAGTACAATGAACTTCGAAGGCGCCATTGCCATTTTCATCCTTCATCTTCCTCCTCCTCCCTTCTTTTTGTTAACTCGGAAAATGCTCTGCCGAATTAAACAGAGCATAGTTGGGATCGTGTTTTGTACCTCCGATCTACAAGTAAATAACGTAAACATAGTATTACTCTTGCCATTAATAACTAAAATCACTACTTTGATCAAATTATTATACAATTTAATCCTGAAACGAACAGACATGGGTCACCTGATAATCTTGTGGTAGGAACGGATGATCAAATAAAAGAAGCAAAAAGAAAGTAATTGTTAGTGATAAAATATCATTAGCGAAGGAACCATCTAGCGGTCAAGCTTGAACCGTTGAATAGTTCCGGTCTGGAAGAACCAATTATACAATCAAGTTGATATCAGGAAACACTTGGGAGCTTTCCTAGTGGTTTTCCTTGTATTCTTGTACGATTTTGGTTTCGAGCCAAATTTCGATTCTATTTTCAAGAACCAAAAAATTTAGGTTTGATTTTGAGTTTAAAAATTTGAGAACCGGATTAAATATGAAAAAAATTAATTATAAATTATTCAATAACTCATACGAATTCAACTACTTAACTAGTGATTGAATTAGGTTTAATATACTTTAAATTGTAGAAATTAGTGAATTTTATTTTATTATTACCTTTTTTTTACCAATAAAAGTATAAAGTAACAAAGGCAACTATCCCGAATTAGTAAATATACTATTGAATACACTAGTGATTAAATTTATAATTTTTTGTCAAATTAGTAATTTGATTATTTAATCGAATTAGTTGGTGAATGATTCGCATTATTAATAAATGAATTGTACAATAAATAAGTTGATTTATGCAATCAAATTGTGTAACTGGTGTTTGGATTATTAATTTGCTCATCTTTTATTAGACTCACAACTTTCTAATTTTTATTTTGACATTAATATTTTTTAAATTGGAAATTTCATTCCGAACCACCCCATTCGATTGATCATTTGGATGGTTTGATTTCGGTTCTATTTTTAGGAACCAAAAAACGGAGTTATGTCCACTCCAAAGTACAGTCTGTCCACTCCAAAGTATACTACAGGTTCTATAATTAATATACTTTGGAGCATATCATTATGTGATGTTTCTAGGCAACTTATACCGGAATTGATGCTCTTAGTCTATATGAATCAACGATTAGATATAATTTGAAAGTATAATATTGGAATCAACCAATGAAGTCATCGTTCACTTTGTCTTCTCATACACAAGATTAGAACGGGACCTCGTTAGGGTTTTGGATTCACTGTAAAGAGAGCGGGTTTAACCAGCCATTATTGTAGATGCATGGTCGAGAAGAATCTTGATCAAGAACAATCAATTTTGTGTTGACAGAAACAATGACATGATTGAAGATGGAATGATAATTAAGTTCATGAGCATTGAAGACAATCAGATATGGTCGAGATATTGGTTCCAGTTTAACCACAAATGTAGTCCTGCGTGAAACATGTTTGTCTGTTTTTTTGTTTGCTTGTCTTACCCTCCTAGGGTTTGCCCCATGCATATCTATTATTATACTTATTTTACATCAAAACGTACAATAATTGAATAATAGCCCATGACTTAAAACCACATAAGAACAAGGCTTTGCTTCCTTCTAGTCTCAACTTATTCCAATAATTTCGATACCAAGCCTTCCGAATTCTAACTCGGTTTCGAAAAAATGAAACATCAGGCGATCGAACCCTAAATATTTCAGGTTTTAAATCAACCTCCCTTGGATTTTTGGAGAAACCTGAGAATGAAAAGAGTCCTGATGCAAAATGAAAGTAAGAACCGGAGCAGCTCTTTGTGTGGTGAGGGAAGTTACTCTGTGTTTATATGACGTGTGTCATTTTGCAACCAATCACATGCGTTCTTGTCTTCATCCTTCTAGTTTAATCTTCTCCGTTCCTCAGCCTTTCTTCTAGTCAAACCTACTTTTCTCAACGGTTCATGGTCTAAGAAAACGATGACGGAGTTCTTCAACGTTCGAATTCTTTCCATGATGCAATAACTTTAGCCAGCTTAACCCTAATTTTTTAGCCAGCTCGTAAAGAATGACACGATCTATCCATGAATATCAAACAATATTGGCTGAAAACCCAATTGATAAGCAGGTTCAAAATCCCAAAATCTCATGTAATTGTGAATCATTGTGTGTAAATGATTTGGAGTTGCATTTTTTTATGTTCTCTCGCTGCTTCTTTTTCCAGTTTGCTCTGGAAATCGAAGCTGCCTTCTAACTATAACTAACTTTCTGAAGAATATCTGGGATTGGGATTCTGATTTCTGGCGCAAGAAAGATGTTTATTCTCGATCATGTCAACCTAAGCGATTTGATTGTGGCAATAAAGCCGGTTCCTCTATTTTCGTCGAGTTCGATCTGTAATTGGGGTTTTAGGTCTGCGATCATTTCGAAAGTTGGAAAAGAGTTCTGGGTAGATTTTCGCGGAGATTTCATCCAAACTTTAAAGTAAACTGGAATTTTCTTTTAATTTTATTGCAAGTTTGGACAAATGAGTACTTGGAATTTGAAATTATACACTTTTAATAGTGAAATGAAATTGCATACAAAGATATACATTTATTTTCCCTCTATTTTTCTATGCATTTTTAAGGAGAATATTTTATATATTTTTTAAATTTAATACTTAAATCTTAACCCACACCGCCCTTCATGCACACTTTGAGAGTTAGAGCTCCGCGACGAGGCAGCTTCGATTGCTCTTCACAATCGAAGAGACTTGGTTCTTCTGTCTGTTGCTCTTCGCGTTTGTCTGTTTTTTGTCTGCTGTAGTCCCAACGTCGATGGTTTTTTAATGGCGACTTTGACACAGACTTTGTCTATTTTCTTGTTAGAGTCTTCGTATTCGAGCTCCAACTGAGAAAATCCCTCATCGGCACAGGTAATCTGGGTTTGGAGAAAATATGAAAAAATCATAATCGCTGTTCCAAGTTTATCAAACTCCTCTTCTTCCGTAACCAACTGTTGGTGTTGCCTTGTAGATTCTCTTGGATAGCCATTGTATTATAAAAAGTTTTGTTGAAGGTATAGGATTTACTGCTCCAAATTTTTTTTTAAGATTGTTTCGGAAAGCATTTATTAGTTTTGACTGATTTAGATATAGTTTGGTCAGAAGTATGAAGGAGATTGTCACCATCCAAGTTGGGGATTTTGCAAACTTCACTGGCTCTCATTTCTGGAACTTCCTGGTGAGTTTTATTTGTCTTCGTTGTGAACGATTTCAGAACTTTCCTATGATTTTTTTGGTCTGTTAGTGGGAAACATTAAATCATTTACTCGCGGGCTAAAACTATGAATAATTTTGACCTGTTTGAATGAAGATTTTTTTTTTCTGTTTCTTTCTTGACTCTCATATTAATTTCTTAGCAAATTTTGATGATAACCTGCTTGAAAATATTGAAGGATGAGTTGATGGGATTGAACTCGGATGCCCAAGCTGATCAGGTCTTTAAGAGTCAGTATCTGAATATGAATGTACTCTACCGCACTGGTGAGACACACCAGGTGGACTATTTGACATCTACTCAGAATCATTCTTATATTTCTGACATTACAGTGTAGTTTAAGATGTTCTCAATACACTATATCACATACTTCATGTACCAATGGATAGTGAAAGAATGTCATGTTCAGGATTTTCAGACACATTCCATGTCGCTACTAACATCAAGCATTTAATACCATTGTTTGAATATTTGCTGGGAGAACCTACATATACACCTCGTCTAGTTACTGTTGATTTTCAAGGTATTTGATTTGTTATTTGCTTGTTTCTGAAGTAATAAAATCAATATCTTTGTGTTAGCGCTTACAATTTTCATCAAAAAGCATCCTGCTATGTTTAGTATGTTCGTTCTCATTTCCTATATTTCAAGCATGATTAAATGGATAATGTGTTGTATTTAAGGTAAGATCTATTTTTTTCCATGCAAGAATTTTTTGTTTCTATGACTTGTGCATAAACTTCATTGAAACAGCGGCATGCTACTGCTCCTTAAATTTGTTTCTCTGCCTTTTATTTCATTTTAAAGTTGGTTAGGCTATATTAATTCTACCTTTCCTTTCATTCGATTACATTGAGACTTGACTGTAACTGGGCGAGGAGTGTTTGCGAGGACAATCTATATATTGTCTTTCTGATAGTTAAGGATGAGATACTTGATTGTGAAATAGTATTGAAGTCTACAAAGTGGTTTAGAGGATCATTGTAGTTTATATTTATGCACGGTTTAGAAACTTCCGACAAGAATCTTCATTCAATTGGAGTTGTGTTATCAAATCTATTGAATGATATCTAAAATGTGTCAAGACATAAAATCATGGTTCGTGAGATTGATAGTAATAAACTGAGGTGGTTTCTGTAACTCCCTCATCCATTGTCACTATCTTATAGTCGGTGCTTTGTAATTCTTGCAAATCTTCAAGAAGTTAGCTGTACTTCTATTTCTTTTTTATCTTGTTCTTACTTATCATATCAACCATAATTTGGCATTAAGAAAAATGATTTTGTTTCTTATTTGTTTTAACTAGCGATTTATCTATCATGTTGCAGGATCTCTTGGATGTATGAGTTCCAGTGGCACTTTATACAAAAATGGTCCGTGTACCCCATCAAATGTTCTTGCTTGGTGAGATGGTTTATAGCTTATTTCAGCTCCAATTTTACTCAATATTTTGTGCCTGGAAATTATCTGTACTAAAACGTGATAAAGCAGTTTTTAATGTCACTAGCATGTTCATTTTATTCTAACTTTCAACGGCCCATTTCTCAGTTTGTCAAATATTTAATTATATTCTGTTAGGCATTAAGCAATAATTTGTAGGAAAATAGTTCCTACCATATTATTAAATTTAGATTGGGATAGTCCCTAATCATAGAGAGACCACTTGAAGTATTAGTTCCCTGATCTTTAGGAACATATTTGCTACCATATTATTGCATTTAATTTGGGAAATTTCCTTATAGTAAAGAGACCTTTTCGAATCTTAGTCTCCTGATATGGTTCGTCTTAGGTATTATAAATAGGGTTACATGCTTCACTTCCATGTACAAATGAAAACACTTTTGATTGTTCTCATCATGGTACTAGGGCTCGAGTTTCTTCCCGCTCTTTGCTTAGAAAAATCGAACTTTTTTTAGACAATCTTTCCGATTATGATATTGTACTTCATCCCCCTTTCCCTTTTATCTTTAGTTTTTTAAGACAGAAAAAAGTCTTCCAACTTATCATCTTTAATTGGTTTCAAATGTCCCAGTTTTCTAAGTTGGCCGTTCTTTTCTTCTGATGGATGTTACCCCCTCTTCTGATGATACTGTGTCTCAATATTAACCTTCTGATCTTCAAAGTATTCATCTCACAAGTTATTTAAGTAGCATGAATTAGTTGTAGTGGTCAGGATTAGTTCAAACATTGTTGTTCATTATCGTTGTTCTTTGTACCTTTTGTCATTAAAGAAGTTGTGGCCCCTATGGCCATCACAGTCATTATCAATGTTGCAAACTTTCCAAATGAAAAGATTTTTTAAGTCCATGTATGGTGTTCTTCAACTTACAGACATCATCAAGTGGACCATGGTACTAATTCCGTCAATGAAGACTGATAATAGACCAACATCTCTCCTTTTCTATTTGCTGTTTGTGTAATCAAGGATTAAACTTTATTCACATGATATATTTACAAATCGAATGCATCATCTCTTTCCTTCGAGTAGCCGTCCAATACATACACTGCCATATTGCTTCTCTCCAATATAAGGAGAGTAGGCGGGTCTCATTAGTACACTGCTCGAAAAGAAGATATTTTTATATTAGAATGGTAGGAAAACTTATACCAAAATTTAGCCCAATGTCGCCACTTACACTCGGTTTATCTTACGTAAAACACTTTAGTACGTTGCCATTGTCATGTTTGCTACCTTTGTCTGTCCATCTGGATGTGGTTGGTGGCTGAAGCATGTAAACTTATCTTTCAAGAATAAACTCACGAATACCTTGTCTCTATCAGATACAATAGTGTTTGGCATCTAGTATAACCTCACTATATTTTTGGAAAAAACTTCAGCTATTGTATGAGCTAAATATTGGTAGCATAAATTTATTAAATGAGAGTATATTTACTAAGCATCAACCACTGCCATAACTATGTCATAGCCCTTAGATTTGTGTAATTTTTCAATGAACTCCATTGAGATATCCTACTAAATGTCTTCGTGAATAGGTAATATTTGTAGTAAACTTGTTATAGATAAAGTTTCATAATAAATGTTTTTGGTGCAACCAATAAAGCTACAGTTCCAAAAATTGTCCAATCGGGCGTATATTTAGTTATATAAAAGATAATGATAGTGACGAATAGTGTTTAAAGAAGATATTTATGCATGTGCTGAAATTGCTGAAAGACATGTAGGCGAGGAAGTCGCCCTGCATCCTGTGATAACTTTTGATTCCTTCAAAAACTTTAGATAACTCTCAATAAAAAATATTTTGTGCACGTACAATTAATGAAAAAGTTATGTAATGTGATTATAGTGTAGTACAAAAAATATAGTCTCCAAGGCTTTCGTACAGAAAATTTAGTCTCCAAGGCTTTCTTAAAGGCTCTTCACATTTACATGCAGAAGAACATCTTTTCAATATGTTAAAAAGAGACATGGAGTTCGGGTACATTAAATTTGCAAGATTTCCATGTCTATTTAGACGTCCTACAAAGATGATATCACATGTGATGATGTGAATATGGGTAATTGTCATATCTTATTTTGGCTTTGTGAGGTCGATGCAACTTATAGTAGTCAAGACAACACTACACCTTCGTATTTTAGGGGCTTGATAAAAGTTATTTTGATTCAACACTTTCAGTCGTCAAAGAACGAAGTACATTATTTGGGTGGAGTTTTTTGAAACCACAAAACTCAAGCACAAGTTTTTTTAAGTGGAAGATATTGATGTAGTCTGAGCCCAAAACCAGCCAGACCCATAATATAGTGTTTATTCGTTATTTATTATTAATAATTTATAATATTTTAATTATGTAGATTGCCTATTTAATAGTAGGGCTATTCATTGGATCATAGAACTTATTATTATTATGAATTTATCAAAGTCCAAAGAAGAGATTTCCATACCTTTCTTACTTTTCCTTAAGTTCCATGTTTATTTCACGAAACAAAACTTCTGTTGCACCACTTTCTTTTATTTCCAAGCTCTTAGTCTGGAATATTTTGGGAATAGTTCTAACTTCATCATTCACAGCTTATTTTATAGTTTATGTCCTCCACGACTTGGGTAGATGATAAACATTATTTTGAGTGTTGCATCAGCAATACATCATCCCCTTTAATGTCATTCTTTAATCCGGCACTCACCAATACTTCATCTTGAACTCTAGTCAAATTTGACTTTGCTAACTCAATATTACTTTTGTATTATTCTATAGTTTCTTCATGCTTCATCGTGAATAGCTTTCATAACCTGTCCTTTCCCTGTAATGCCGAAATCTTTTTTCCAGCAACTTCTTTTGGCCATACCATGACTAAAACAATATTTTTTGGTTTTATTCTTTAAACGACGTTAACGCTGGTTCTTTGAAGCACAACGCTGGTTCTTTGAAGCACACTACTACTGCCACGACTATCACTTCTTCACTCAATCTATTATTTCCAAAATACTTCTCTGTGCGACAAATCTATCATTCATCATCATTTACCCAAAAGATTGATAGTTCCAGCTTCTGAGGAAGTCATTCTCTGTTAAGGAAAGTTCTCGATACTTCAGTTTCCTTCTGTCTCCTTAATTTTTTTCATCTTCTACAATATGTAACCCTCACAAGAAGTTTATCATTACTCCTCGCTTGTGAGAAACCTTGTTCTCAAGGTTTCACTGTTTGCTACTATTTTCCTCTAGTCGTGAAACTGTGTCTAACTATTCACCTTCTGATCTTCAAAGTGTTCATCACATGAGTAATTTAAGTAGAAAGAATTAGTTGTGGTCAAGATTTGTTCAAACATTTTTGTTCATTATCATTTATCTTCATCCGTTTTATATCATTAAAGAAGTTGTGACTGTTTAGACACATTGATGAGCAAAATGAAAAATTTGATAGGAAAATCTGACTGTTTAGGCAGAAGTTCGAGCCATGACCCATAGAATTACTGATTTGCTGGGAAATAGTAGATTTATATGATGTAGTCTTTGTTTAGGAAATTTTGTTATTAGACTCATTGAATGGTTTAGGAAAATTTCCTATAAACAAGGTTGTATTCCTCACTAGGATGTGTCAGCATTTTGTCAACATTTAGGAGTATTGGAGATTGTGCTATTGGCTTCATGAGTTAGCTTAAAGCACAAAAAATGTTATCCTTGAATATCTTTGATATGAACGCTGTTTTGCAACCTATCTTTTTTTTTTTTATCTTTTTCCCTTGAATTTCTATGATGTAATAGTTATTTTATTGAGTTATCATTATCCGATCATCATCTATTATTCAAATAACAGTTCTTCGTCTTTTAGCAGATCATTTTTAAGATTTTGATGAGAATTTTCTGATATGATTTTTTTTTCTTTTAAGTATTGCTTCATTTTCTATTATGAAACTATTTATGCAGCACCTGTCAATTAGATTTCATTAATCTAAATAGGCATGAAAGCCCATTGAATTGATAGAATAAAAACATCCTAAAGCTCGATTGCCAGCACAAGATATTTATCTCTTTTGAACAATTTATAATTCATTATCTTTCTAAACTAAAATATAAATCACTTAATTGTTTTTCAGATCAAATGCATTAAAACTTATAGTTCTCTGTCTTTATTGTAGGAACGGGAATGTTTCTGTACATGCTTCTGAATCATTTAAGAAAAAAATTGTTCTTGCAAAGTTTAGATGAGGATGAGCATATGGATATAACTATGAGTAATGGTAATAACAGCCTGGAGACTAGTTTAGGAAAAGACATTCACGATAAAGATATAGTTGAATGTCTGGAAAATGGTGTCAAGTACTGGACAGACTTCTCAAAAGTGCACTACCACCCTCGGAGTTTATATAACTTAAGTGGATTATGGATGGAGGCTCAGGATTTTAACAATTATAGAATTGGAAAAGAGTCGTTCTCTTGGAGTTTGCAAGGAGAAGATATTAATGAGAGACTTAGGTACTTTGTAGAAGAGTGTGACCAGATTCAGGTGAGTGATAACCATCTTTCAAACATTAATTGGATTATTTGGTCCTTCAGAATGAGATTATTGTCTGTTCATGATGTTCTGTTTTCGTCTGAGAAAAGAGAAAACTGGTATCCTGTTACTTTTATCTTCGCAAATGTAGATCGAACTTTTATGTGTCATCTTTGCATTGTTTACTTGTGGGTTCTAAAGCTTTTTTAGATGGTCGTTGATGGTGTCTAATTACAATATCAGAGAATACTATACTGAAAAAGTGACCATCACTGTTGACGTTATATTATATTATATCGACCATTTATTTAATGTTTCTTCTACCATATCTTTGAAACTTCTTCTGACTTTGGATTATGTTCTTACCTTTGTATGTGAAAGAGGACTTTGAATGTGGCTTTCCATAACACTATTCAGACTGGAGGATTTCTCTTATTTGTTACTTATGTTTTTTTGCTCAAGTGTCTCTGGATTTTTACAGGGTTTTCAGTTCATTGTTGATGATTCGGGTGGGTTTTCTGCTGTAGCTGCTGATTTTCTGGAGAGTGTAGCAGATGAGTATCCAAACACCACAGTATTGCTTTATACTGTTCGGGAACCCAACGCTCACTTGAAATCTACGAGTCAAAAACAAATTTTCCACAGGGACCTTCATGATGCAGTTTCCTTCTCTAAGTTGTCATCTTTCTGTGATTTGATTGTTCCAGTTGGTTTACCCTCCTTGAGTAAAAGTAATGATGAACCTCTCTCATTTTTTCTTACAGCTGCTTATGCTTCAGTTGCTTGATTTGATGGGATTTAGCAGCCTTCATTATTTTCCTATTGTTTTTAAACTAACAATCATAGCTATGTTCAACATGTTTGTGAGACCTCCTAAATCAGGTAGATAAAAAATTGAAGTTAGGACCATTCTGTAGTAATTTATTTTATGCATCATGTTTTTTAACGACGTCTTGTTCTGTTTAATCTGCACGACATCTTCGCTTCGTGTTTTCTATAATTTTCGAATCCATAATGTGTGTATGCTTGAAAATTGAAGGCAAAGCTTCCTCTCTCCTCTGTAATTAACTAGATTAATTACAGTTCGAGATATCAACGTGTACAATAAAAAAATATGTAAGAAGGTAATTGTAGCATTATTCATTTTATTACTAGTAAAAATTGTTCTGAATATTCAGTAGAGGTGTGTGAGAATTTATTAGGCATTAAAATAAGTTCCTTGGCTGCAGGATGTAATCAAGCTTCAGTCTCAGATGTTAGAAGAGAAATTGAAGCTGCATATGCACATGCCACAACAAGGCCCTCCTTCTGCCATCTGCACTGGCTCAATGCCCTCTGCCAATTCCCTTGCCTTTTCCGGTAATATTTAGATACGTCATCGGCGCAGATGGTAATTTGTTGGATAGGCCAGTATTAGGTTCAGCTGCAAGGGGATCCCTTGACGTCCACTTCATCCCCATGGCAGCCAGGCTGCGTTCAAGCAAAGCAATTCTGCCATTTTTGGAAAGAAGATTGGGAAATCTTCGCATGCAATCGAAAGAGGAACACCAGCAACTGAATTGGTGAGGAGTTGGGGATTTGGAAAGGATGAATTGGAAGACATGGGAGAGATGCTGTCGAAAATGGTAGCTGTTTTGGATCCGAGCTCGCAAATGTCCTCTGACTCTGATTAGTTTTTTGGACGTTGCCTTCCACATAATTAGTATATTATATATATATTTGAAAGTTTTTCTTTGGAAGGCCAATAAGATATTTGCTTGTTGATTGAAATGAAACTCTATCAATATTCTGGGATGACCTGATTGTTTGGAATATTAAGGTCAATATTGTAATTAGTGATTTGTTAGTAGAAATTAAAGGAGATTAATAGAGTAGTTAATAGTAAAAGTTAGATTTGACACATATTAGATGTTCGAGTGTCATTCTTAGATGATAGGATGGCTGACATGAAAACTGAGTGTGGAAATCTTCTTTTTGCAAGTAGAAATCCGATCTCCATTTTGAAAAACGACGACCCAATTGCTCTGAAATAATCACCCAAGAGGGTTCAAGAAAGACTCCCCATTGCCTTGGCTCTCTCTCTTAAAATAAACTTCTGTATTTTGCCCGTAGAAGTCACCGGCAGATCACCGAAAAGTACAGTTCGAGGACACATATAGTGCGCCAATCGATCCCTACAGTATTCAATAACTTGAGCAGCGTCCAAATCGAATCCTTCCTTCAACTTCACAAAAGCACACGGCGTCTCCCCCCAGTGATCGTCCGGCCGAGCAACCACCGCCGCCTCCAGAATCGCCGGATGCCCGAACAGAACAGTCTCCACCTCCACCGTGCTTATGTTCTCTCCGCCGGAAACAATTATGTCCTTGAGTCGATCCTTAACCTCTATGTAGCTATCCGGGTGCCTAACGCCGGCGTCGCCAGTTCTGAACCACCCCCCTCTGAAGGCTTCCTCGGTTGCCTTCCTGTCTTTCAGGTAGCCGCTCATCACCGTGTTTCCTCTGAACATAACCTCTCCGACCGTTTTTCCGTCCGCCGGCAGGCTGGCCATGGTCGACGGGTCTTTTACGTCGACCTCTTGCATCCCCAGATGGCGCACTCCTTGTCGAGCTTTCGCTCGGCATTTCTCTTCCAATGGCAGCGAATCCCACTCCGGCCTCCACGCGCAGTAAGTAGCTGGGCCGTATGTTTCGGTGAGGCCGTACAAATGGCAGATGTTGAAACCCATTTCTTCGATTTTGCGTAATATCTGCGGCGGCGGCGGCGAGCCACCGGTTAGAACCTCAACCTTATGTGGAATTGGCTTCCGATCGCTGCCCGGAGAATTCACCATCATGTTCAGAACAGTCGGAGCTCCGGCCATGTGCGTCACATTATGCATAGCTAGGCTATCAAATATGGCTTTTGACGATACTTTTCTGAGACATACGTTGGTGCCTCCTTGAGCGGCGACACCCCAAATGAGGCACCACCCATTGCAATGGAACATTGGAGCAGACCAAAGGTAAATCGGCATTGGCCCCATACCACCCAGAAATAGCGTTGCTAAGGTATTAAGATATGCTCCTCTATGACTGTAAACGACCCCTTTAGGTCTAGATGTCGTTCCAGAGGTGTAATTTATGCTAATTGGATCCCACTCACTCTTTGGTTCTTTTACCTCGAACCCATCATCTCCCGAGGCCAGAAGAGCTTCGTATTCCCAGTAATTCGAGCTTAATGCCGTTGGAGAGGATATAGCTGTAGAATCAGAGCCACGGTCCTCGATAGAAACGACGATTGGTGCTATTTTCCACCCAGATTTTTGAAGAAGATCGAGTGCTTCCCTGGCCGTTTCCAGAAATTGGCAGTCCACGAAAATGATTTTGGCCTCCGAGTGTTTCAGCAAGGCCGACACCATGGCCGATTCGTGGCGAACATTTAGAGTACAAATAACGGCGCCCGCCATTGGCACTGCAAAGTGTAGCTCGTACATTGCAGGGACATTAGGAGCCAAAGTCGCGACCTTCTCGATCAACAATATTACGAAGCAAACTCAAATTTCCATTCACGTAAAACCAAAACTTGAAAATTGAAATTTCGGAAGCTAAAATTCTAACCACGTCCCCACGAGAAACTCCCAACTGGGCCAGGGCGGAGGCTAGTTTAAGGCATCGTTCATTGGTTTCGCCCCAACAGTACTTGAACGAACCATAGACGAGGGAGGGCCGGTCGCCGAAAGCTTTGGCCGATCGATCCAAGAAACTCATCGGGGAGAGGGGAGCGTAATTCGCCGGGCATCGAACAAGACCCTCCATTGCTTTCCAAGAGTCCGGCTCACTGCAGAAACTGCTGCAGCTTAGAGAAAGAGCCCTTTGAAGCACCGGAAAAAGAGAATTTCTGGTAAAGCCGATCATGATTATAGAGAATTCACCGCCGATTGGCTGCGCCTAATGCTCGCCGGCTGCCAGGTAGAGTAGATAAGTGTATAGGGTTCGAAGGAAGAACACTATCCTATCTCCTGTTTTCTTAATTTCGCCGAGAAAGCATCGTCGTCTTCTCGCCATCACGATATTTGTTTGACGAGAGGATCTGACTGTTCCAAAAAGACGACACGTGTAGATCTGCCATTGCCATGACCCCCTGGCTAAGGGTGACTGAAATTCACTCGTTTGCTAGTAATGGAGTATCAAGATTCAAGATCAAGTCCCTGATTGTTTCTTAGCTGTCAATGATCTTGTGAAATACGGTCTCTAATTAAAAAATGTAGCATCTGATGATTTAGATGGGGAAATATACAAAGGTAGAATCCCACGTGTGTCCATGAAGTTATATATGGTTCTTCACGTAGATAAATATACAAAAATTAAAGCTTAACAAAGGACCGAACATATGACAATATTTGTATATTAATTTAAGGATAAACATCAATTAACATCGTGAACTTTACTCATATATGCAGTTGTACTTAGTGTCGGCAATCGAGCCGGCTCGAGCGAGACGAGCTAGAAATTACCGACTCGAGCGATCCGAACAAGAAATTTTATGGCTCGTCGATACTGTCGAGCTTTTCGAGTCGAGCTTATCGAGCCTATTTGAGCTGAGTCTGTCGAGCTTTTTTACAAAAAATTTGGCTCGAGTCTCAAGTTTATTCGAGTCGAGCCTGAAGATATAGATGCATGTGCAGATGTGTGACCAATAGAAAATGCGAAATTACTAGATCTAGTTTTTTGAATGTCGTCATCATCAGAAGGAATCAATTCAAATTGTACGTAGTGTGCATCAATATCGATACAAATTAATAACGAATAAAATTTTAAATTGATACTATCACCAATTACTCAATAATGACTTGTACTTGATATTAAATAGCAAAAATTCTACAAATACGAGTCCCACCCTATTTTATTTTTAAAAAAATTAGTTCATCAAATTATCAAATACATTAACATTAACAAAAAAATAAAAAATTAATTGTACGCATCATCGATGAGTAAATTCTATTTGCTTGGACAAAAATCAAACAATACGCGAGAACGAGAATTGAGTGTGTAAAAGATAGAGAGAATTTGAGCATTCAGAAGTGAAAATTTTGGAAACTCCTCAACCCCTTTATAATACTCTAAAATTTAGCCGATGTAAAATTACACCGGCTAAATTTTTAGCCGTTGTACTGTTGGCAAGAGTCTCATACCCGTTGCCAACGGTAAGAGAGAGACAGGAGGGAGCGGGCCGAGCTGTTCCCTCTCGAGAATGAGAGAGAGAGAGAGTCGCGACTCGCGATCGCGACGAGGAGCGAGTCGAGCGACGGCTACCAGGGAGCAGACGATGGCGAGCTACGAACGACGGCGACGAGTGAGCGGCAGATGGCGAGCTACGAGCTACGAGCGACGAGGGTGAGCAACGGTATTCAGAACTAAAGCGACGCGACAGGAGGCCTGTTCCGAGCAGAAGTCGAGGGAAGGGGATCGGGGATCGGGGCTCGAAGTTTTCGAGTCTGGCTCGTTCGCTCGAGCCAGACTCGTCTCTTGAGCTCGAGTTTGGTTCGGCTTGACACCATAGCAATCTAAGTCTGGCTCGGATCGCTACAGCGCGAGTGATTCGAGCTAGTGAGTTAGAATGTCGGCTCTAGCTATACTTCAAACATTTTTTTATGTAACAAACGCTTGAAAGTTAATGATTTTTTTAACAAACGCCTGCGTTTACTCTCCAGTAGCCAATCATTTCTTTCTCTCTCTCGATCACTCTTTATTTCTCTCTTTCTCTTCACTATGCTTCTATTCTTTACTTGTCTTGTGGTCGAAAAAATTGTCCTTTGACCTTAATTTTGATGTTTTTCTTATGTAGCCTATACCTTCATTCTTCTTTAGTGTCGGAAGTGATATTTGGAAACTCCACGTCAGAATAAATATCATAAAAATGTTAACTACAGGGTGTTTGCCAGCCTCACACACCCCAAAAATTCAGGGTATTTACAAGTATTTGCCGTAAATTAAAATAAACTATGTATGGGGTTTGATTTTATGCAGTATTACTATATAACCTTTGATAAATTTAAAATGAAATTCGTGATTAACATAATATAAAAATTCAAACTTTAAAGTTGCAAATGAATTAAGAAAAATCTATATATTTATATTTGTTTGAAACAAATGTACTACGATGTGTGTTTCTGAATAAAATGTAGTATTACTTTAGTTAGAATCTGTCATTCCACGCACCTTGTTTTGGCTAGCAAGCAATTAAGTCCAAATTGCAAAGACAGTGGCAATGCCTCTCATTCAACGTTCAAATGCTCGAAACCACAAAGAGTTGAAAGCAACACGATTCAATTGTAGCCACTTAAAAACCAGAATCACAAATTTCATTTCCATCTCCTCCAAAATCACCGCAAAATCAATGCATTATTTCATTTCCAGTTTCCTTTAGTCCAATGCAGCTATGACTGCATCGACAACCTCTTGGGTGCAGCTTCGTCCTCCAAGATCTTTCGTTCGATGTTTTCCTTCGAGTATTACTCGCTCTACAGCAGTTTCCAAGCGATCAGCAAAAGACGGAAACTGAAGATGTCTAAGCATCATGGCCGACGATAGAAGTAGGGCCACTGGATTGGCCTTCTTCTGCTCCACTAACTTCTCATTTCCGACATTACCTGCAGATGCCCCTTGCTCGAAAATGGCGTGATCGGCCCCGACATTTCCTGAAAAAACCATTCTCTCAAGTCACCAAAACTACAATTATTTCCCATTTTTTTATTCTTAATTTTACTTTTCATTAAGNGTTATGGTTAGTAAATTAAATATTATAAATAATTATTTAATTTCATTACATTAAAAATACTTTAATTGAATCAATCAAAACTCAATACCTCAGAATGTAAGTTAAAAGATTATGCTAATAAGATAAACATATCATTACTCTTTAATGTTATTAATAACACTTTAATGCAAATAGAGATAAGAGTCTATAAGTTGTTTTCTCTTCTGTCATTTGTTCTTTTTTCTCTCTAGAGATTTGAAAATCCAAATTTTAATTTCTCTGAAATAATCAGTCAACAAAGCAGAGTAGTAACTAGTCTAAATTTATAACAGTATAACTCACCACCCGGCATGACTCCAGTTCCACCAGCTATGCCAGCAGCAGTATTTGCGACGAGATTGCCATAGAGATTGGGTGTCACCTATAAAATAAGAGCATTTTCCCTTTGTTTTTAGCAAAGCATTTCTCGAAAGAGCATACAACCTGCAATAGGATATCCTTATCTTTCATGAATCTCAAAAAAGATGTAAGCAAATTCACGTACCATAACATCAAATTGCTCAGGTTTTGAGACGAGCTGCATACAACAGTTATCCACAATAATTTCATTGTATTTGATTCCAGGATACTTTGTAGCGACCTCTCGACAAGATTCTAAAAATAGACCGTCGGCGAGCTTCATTATATTTGCCTTGTGCACGGCTGTAACTGTCTTCCTGTTGTTTAAGTAAGCATATTCAAAAGCATATTTAGCAATCCGCTCGGAACAGAACTTTGTAATCACCTGGAAAAAAAGTGAGTATGAGAGTAGAAATAGATCTTACAAAACATGTCCAATATATCAATCAGCTTTTGTCCCTTGAGCGTTGAATGCTTTAGGAGAGGAGTAGTAAGACAAAAAAAAAAACATGCTTTACTATGTTAATGTAAACATCTTGACAGAATTTCAATCGCATTTTAAGATTTAAAGAAATTGTCGAAGGTGGGAAGGAAAACTACACGATTGTTGGTTCTGTGGAATATCAATTTTCCTCGTTTTTTATGACAAACGAAATATTTATTTGTAATCTTTCATTTTTTGTCGGTTTTTTTGTTTATGAACGAGTGAATTGAGCAATAACGACTCTTGACCAATGGAAAACAATTAGGAAACGAGACCGAACAGAGTACTTTATTTTACAGAACAGAAATATGTGAGACATAATGCCAGATTGTTTAAGGTCTGGATCATAGAAAAGATCGAAAACTTCATAGAGCTTCTGTAAGCGATTGATTAATATTCTCCAGCTAAGAATAATCAACATAATCTTTTTCCTTTTTGTCTTTGAGAGAAAATTACGAAAACTCTTAAGTTTGAACCAAATAAACCATGTTTTCCGATGAGAAATAAATGAACGACAAGTCAAATGACCAATTGATAAAATTTCTACCTTAAAAGAAGTGAAATTATTACCTTAAGGCTTTCAACTACGCCCGGAACGACTTCGTGCTCGAGGCCGGAGTATTCGCCCTCAGTGTTCTCTCTAATGACGACAATATCCACATTCTGGTGGCGAGTAGGAAGGCCATGAAGATTAAAGCAATTAACAAGAGAAGCGTAGAGATCGAGCTCCTTCCTCAGCTGAACGTTGAGAGAGTTCACACCGCCCCCGACAGGAGTCACCAGCCCTCCTTTCAAGCACACCTTGTTCTTCTTAATCGAATCTATCACTTCTTGAGGCACTTTCTTCATATCGCCGTGGATATTGTACTTCTCGAAGTACAGCGGCGCGTGCATCCTCTCCATCACCTGCTCGACGGCGCCGGTGACAAGGGGGCCTATTCCATCGCCGGGAATCAACGTTACAGGGCGAGGAGCGCCGTCTCCGGGCCGGGGCATGTACGTTACGGATCGGGCTTGGACGAGAGAGTTGATTTTAGAGCAGGAGCGCAAAAGGGCAGCGCCATCGGAAGACGATGAGTTTGAAAGGATCCGCCTGGCAATGGTTAAGGATTTTCCGGCCATGGTGGGAGGTGGTGGAATAGAGAGAAGCGTTCTAAGAGAGGAGGTGGACCATGAGGGATTGGCGGAGACCGCGGAGGAGGCAGCGAGTTGTCTGTAAACAATTGGAAAGGAACAGCGAACAGATTCCTTCAAAAAATAGAAAATATTTGATTTGAGCAGTCAACGCTTGTATTCTTAACAGGGCTCTTGAACTGTCATCCTATTTTAGGTTTATTTGTGTTTTTAATATTTATTAAAAATATTATATTAAATTAATTATAATTTAACACGCTAATATATACACCGACTATGTATGATATATAATCGAGTTTATATAAGGTATAGAAGATTCCCAACTACCTTGGATATAAAGTTGGATCATCAAGTAGTGTCACAATTGGGAAGAAAATCAACGTGTAGGATCCATCACAGTGGATGCTCGTTTGCATGCCACTAGGCCAGCATCTTCCAAGAGAGCTAAAGTGTAATGACATTCATCAAGCGAAATTATACTGTGTGTGTTTTGTCTTTTTAAACGCATATAATAGAAAATGCTAATGTTTCATTGTTTGGTTTTACTTTTATTAATATGACAGCGAATGAGTATAGTAAGTAGTATTGGTTACGAAGTTTGTCTAATTGATGATCTTATTTATGATAAAGAGAAGAAATTAGAATTGAATACGTTAATTCTAAATTGCCTTTGTGATTTAATATTTATATTAATATGATGTGACTTTATAAGATACGATCAATGGATGAGATTATTAAAACTCACAGGCATAAATTCAAAGCTCAAAGCTATCATTGGTAGTACATCGTTAACTTGAATTGAGAGTAGTAGTCGCCATTGCAGGACTACTAAGATTGGGTATTATTATTTCTTAAACTCTCTGAAACAGGGCATAATTCCAGACACAAACTGGAAAAGAAGCAGTCAAAATGACATGAATGGAGGAGAAGCCAGAGATGAAAACAAAAAACAGACCAGGAGAGTGAAAAATCAAGCATGCCTTGCTTTGAAGTCCGCCATGAAAGCAACGAGCTTCTCAACTCCAGCAAGAGGCATGGCGTTGTAAATGGAAGCCCTCATGCCTCCTACCGACCTATGCCCCTTGAGCTGAACCATCTTCTCCTTGGCTGCCTCCTTCACAAACTCCACCTCCAACTCCGCCTTGTCCAACGTAAATGGAACGTTCATAAGCGATCTCACTGACTCCTCCACCGGACACCTGTAGAACCCCTTGCTCCCATCAATGGCGTCGTACAGAATCTCTGCCTTTTTCTTGTTCTTCTTCTCCACCTCCTTCAATCCTCCCTGCTCCACCAAATCCTCGAATACCAGTCCACACATGTAAATTCCATAGCAAGGGGGCGTGTTGTACAGCGAATTGTTCTCGTCGTGAATCTTGTAGTCCAGCATTACTGGCGTAGATTCTTGAGCATTTCCGATCAGATCTTTCCTGATTATAACAATTGTCACTCCCGATGGCCCTACGTTCTTCTGAGCTCCGGCGTAGATCACCCCAAATTTGGAGACATCCACGGGCTTTGAGCAGAAATTCGAGGACATGTCCGCTATCAGTATACCTGTTTTGTTAGCAGGGGTCGGGTAATTCTTGAATTCGACTCCATGGATGGTCTCGTTGGCGCAAATGTGCAAGTATTTCGCATTAGAGCTTTGATTCAATTCATCGAAATCAGGAATTTTAGTGTACTTCTCGGCTTTACCTGACCAAATGGCTTTAGGTTTACAGTACTTCTGAGCCTCCTTGAATGCCTTGTCTCCCCAAGATCCAGTTACCAGGTAATCGACGGGATCTTCTGGCTTGCAAAAATTCAATGGAATCGCAGCGAATTGAGTGGTGGCGCCGCCTTGCAAGAACAAAACGGAGTATTCGTCGGGAATACCTAAAAGGAGCCGAAGATCCGATTCCGCCTTTTGAATTATGGAGAGAAATTCTTTCCCTCTGTGGCTCATTTCCATGACGCTCATTCCAGATCCACGCCAGTTGTATAGCTCCGACTGGGCTTTCCTTATCACGTTCTCCGGCAAGATGGCAGGGCCGGCGGCGAAGTTGAAGACGCGATCTTGCGACTGCGTTAGGGGAGCTTGGCGATCTGCGAAAGATTTCGATACTGCGCATGTAACTGAAAGGCGCTTGATTGGGAGATTGATACGAGAAGAGCCGAAGGAGAAGCCATCAAAGGGGGTCGTAGAACTGGAGTTTCGACTAAGGAGGCGACTCGGTTGCTGCAGGAGCTGCGACAGAGATATGGCCGCCATTGATGGGGTGCTTCAGCGAGAGAGATAGAGAGATCTTCGAAGACAATCCCGTCTTGGCGTCAAAGAAATGAGAAAAATAGCAAAAGCTACAGCTTGATTCATTCAGTTGGCGGCGCTCCACCGTCGCCGTACATCCTATTTAGTTCGCTGCCACAAACGACGTCGTTATTTCGAGCGTATAGGTTAAAATTGATTAAAAAATAGTTATATTCCAAACTTTTCATTCATAGAATAGAGGTGGTCACGTTGGCTTGATTTTATTTTAAAANAAACATGATCTAGTTTACGATCAAGTCTGGTTTTGCCAACACCTATCATAAATGGTTGAATTTCTAAATTGTCATAAACACAAATGGTGTTCAATATTTATGCTAAGTTTGTGTGTGTCCACTCTTTCATGGAACTCATGTTAACCTAAGAATGAGATGATTAGGTTATTGCCATAATTTTCTTCATTTATCAATTTAATTAACAAAGTATTTATGCTAAGTTTGTGTTGAATTAAACAATATTGAAATGCAAAATATTTGACTGAGTATAAGACACAACCGATGGTTAAGGTGGTTCCACTATTTTTGTCTACGTCTCATTGAAACTTTAGGATTTCTTGAAGATTCGTCCATTCTCAATCTTGGAGTAATCAAAATTTTGCAAGTGCCAATCAAGTCTTAATCGAACACAATTTTACACATTGTCAAAGTAAAGTTTTTCGAGTTAGAGTTTTGTAACTAAAAAGGCGAAATCCCTCGCCCCTAAGGCCTCACATCTTAGCCCAACAGTTTGTGAGGAGGTAAGTTACGGTGATTCAGCAGTCCAGATATGAGAGACATTTACCTGATGCCTCAAGGAGCTACCCCAACATTGGAGGTAACAACTCTTACACTAGGGTAGTGCAGGATTCGAACTCCGATATTTATTATCAGATCTACCATCCATCGACCACTGAAGTGAACCCGCACGATTTTTGAGTTAGAGTTTTAACATACTCAAAGGGGTGTTTAAAAGAGTTTGATAAAAAAAGGGCTCGATGGATGTTCGAATAAAAGAGGCTTGAACTAAGTGTGTCCATAAATTCGACCATAAAACACTCTCAAAAAATGCCCCTAAATCGTGCGTGACTAAGTTTTAAGTTAACGTAAAATTAGAACTCGCGTTACTTGTACGTGTCCGACCGGACGACTGAAATCCAGAATTCCTTCCTGCTCCCTTTTTTCCTCTTTCATTTCGTCGCCTTTCTTTCCCAACGACTGTCACTTCTCTTCATCTTCATTTCGCATCTGGTAAGCGCTTCCCCCCTTCGTCTTTCCATTCGACCGTTGCTCACCTCCTCGACTGAATCGATAGTGATAGAGCGCGGTTGTGTGCAATAGTTCGCCTGTTTTCATTTCCCCTCTTATGCTATCTTCTCTACTCTCTTCCGGAGCGATTGTTTGCACGATCTTCTATTGATGATCTTACAATCTGTTCTTTTCGCTCTCGTGGCTCCTTTCTCAGTTTATCTGATTCCATATAATGGTGGAGAGGGCAGATTCTTCTCAGAAGCTGTGTACTAGCATGCGTCTATGGGAATATCCGGATCAGTATGTTGTTGAGCCAACAGATGGATCTTGCGCTTCTTCTTTGGCTGTTAGCTGCGTTGACGGATCCTTGAAACTGATTGGTTGGATGTCTTTACATATAATATTTCGTGTTGGGCTATTTTTTTTAGTTTTTGAGTCCTATTTCTTACTAAGTTGCCTGATTCTACATGTTTTACTTGGTTCTTCATTTTCTCTCAACTTCAGAAGAACTTCCTCAATGTGATTCTGTTCGGGTTCCTAAAATTCGCACAATTTTTGGTGTGGTTGGTATGCTAAAGCTCGTAGCAGGTACCTGTATATCTCGAAATTCCTAAATTCGCTCTTTCAAATTGAATTCCTTTTTTTGTAATCTTCCGGACTGCAATCTTACTTTTTTCTTAGTTCGTGATAACAAGTTCCATTTCCTTTTCAAGGTGAACGAAAGATTTGAATAGAGACAACACTTAGAACATGATTGTTGCTTACATAGGAGTTATCTGGAATAATAAGCGTAAAGTTGTGATTTTGTGTTTTTTACGTTACTCTTTTTTTGTCACGACCAGTAATGGTGTGTTTCACCACCTGTTGGGTACCATAAGTTTTGACAAAGACAGAGATAGGTCCAACAAAACTTCCTTCAAAGAAGCGATCCCTAAAAAAACTATATAATATCTTGTAGGTTTTCTCTTATTGTGCGAATCAAAGATATTTTTATTTTCTTTGATTGTGCAGGGTCGTATTTATTAGTCATAACAGAGCGTGAATGTGTTGGATCATACTTAGGACATGCTATCTTTAAAGTTTCATCATTGAAAGTTTTGTCATGTGATCATTCTTTGAAAAATACTCCTGTAGAACAGGTACTTGTACTTGTAAATTTTATCATTCTAATAATTTTTTTCTCATGTTATGTTGGTAGAATTTGACATTTGATATCTTCTCTCGCAGAAAAAGATGGAGACTGAATTCTCTAGGCTCCTAAATATAGTGGAAAGAACTTGCGGGCTTTATTTTTCCTATGATACCAACTTGACATTGAGGTGAGCTGCCTTTTTCACTGCTAAATTTTCTGATTCAAGGAAAAGATCAAAGATGTATTAAGCAACAACTCTAACCATTAAAGTTTTTATTTTCAGAAACCTAGCTGTTTATGTTTCAACTATAATTCTATATAAGAATCCATGATAAACTGCATGACTGTGAAAATCGCAGTGCGCAACGATTGCATGGTTTGGCTGATGAGTCAAAATTACTACCTCTTTGGAGACAGGTATACTTTGTTTCGGGATTAATTGACTTTCTTTCTGATTTTTTTCTTTAAGACATTTTGTTGAAGATTGACAAATGAGTCCTTTTTACTATATTAGATAGAAACTACATAATAATTGAACAAAGTTTATTTTTTTTCCTTGCAGGCAGAACCAAGATTTCTGTGGAACAGTTACATGTTAGAAGTCCTTATCGATAACAAGGTTCACCATTTCAGTATTTTACTGTGTCATGCTGTTTTGTTTAGTATCGATCCATGGAACTTTTAATTACTAATATTTAATATGGTACTGTGCCTGCAGATTGATCCATATTTGCTTCCTGTCATCCAAGGAAATATCCTTGGCTTTGATCTTATTATCTTCTTTCATTATTCATTAATGTTGTTTAATGTCTTATGTAAAGTCTTATTATTTCTTTATCAAATTTATTCTGCACTCTCCTTGACTGATAATTAGGCTTTCAGAACTTCCAGTCAGCCATTGGAAAAGACATTGTTGATGTTACTCTGATTTCTCGGAGATGCATTAGGAGACATGGTATTTGCTTAAATTCTATGTAGCTATAAGCTTTATCCTTTATTGTGGTATAAAATGTTATTTCTTTCTCGAATGTCTATCACTCTGCAATAAAGCTTTCATCTATACGCTGTTCTTTAAATAATCAAAGATGATTATAGAGGTTTTCAAATGAATTTGAATGTTCAATCATACTTTTATATTCATGGAAAGCAGTTGTTTTTGTCAGCAGTTATAGATAATGCAACAATGATTACCATATTTGCCTGCTTTATAGCTAAAGACATATTTTGTGTCATTCACTTCCAGTGATGTTATTTTTTTTTCTTCTTGGTTTATGTAAAAAATATTCATCTCACCTCATGGCAAGTTTGAATGTCAGAGTCTGTTACACCGCTATTCAATTAGCAAATTAGGATTGTACACATATAGAAATTAGTTTGAGAATTCTTGTATAAATACTATGCTTGATGAAATATACAGTGTGCCTTTTTCTGCAGCTTTACGTTTTAGCAATCTTGAACTGTTTACCTGAGTGATTAGGTATTATGGCTCCAACGATAGTTCAAAGTAGTGAAATTTTTTTATATCTGTGATTTGTTGGCATAGACTTCTTATCAATCTTGTTGATCTAGAAACATTGCAGTTGTAACACCAGTACTCAGCTTGGCTTGGGGAAATTTTGCTTATTCTAAATTCTTTTGTTAGGAAAATCTTAGTTACTTGTTGATATAAGAACTAATAAACATCCTAATTACTATATCAATCATTATAATTTTAGTCAAATGAGAAATTACAAATACTATTTTGACAGCCTTGGAACATCAGGTATGCATTTTTTAATTTGCAGTAACTATTATTTTGATATAACAAATCTGTTCTAGATGTTAGACATTATATGATATTTTTGTGTCCCAAAAGGAACGCGTATGTGGAGAAGGGGAGCTGATTCAGATGGATATGCTGCTAATTTTGTGGAGATTGAGCAAATTATGCAGTTTAATGGGTTCACAGCATCATTTGTTCAAGTAAATTACTGTTAAATGTTCATTTATTTTTTTAATGTGATTCTCTTGAATCCCATTTGTTTGGATTTTTCTGAAATTTCCAACTGTTTTGACTATAACTTTTCCAAACATTAAGCCGTGGGAAGAAGTGATTGGATTATTCCATATATGGGGAGCTTTGTATGTAGTAACAGGGGCATTGTTAATAGGGAGTAGAATTTGGGAATTATGATTATGTGATAAGGCTCAAATTCATATGAGTAGGTTGATATTTATCTATCGATAAGAGTAGGAATGTTTAGGAAAAGGGAAAAAAAAATAGGTTAAGTCTTGGGGGGTGTTAAGTAGCCATTAAGGAGCTCAGAGGAATCTAGCTCCTCTGCTCGTTATATTATTTTCTTTTATTGTTCAATTCTAATCATTCTTAGTTTTCGGTTCATCTTGTTCTATTAGATTATGGGGAGTAAGAGTGTCTATCAAATTGGTATTAGAGCAATACCTATTCTCAAAATAGTTCAAATACGATGCAAGCGATAATGTGGAAATTTTCGGTAATCAACTCTTGGGAACAACACTTAAGGTGGCTAGAAATGAGTGTTCAGGAAGAAGGTTTAGGAGACGGACCATTTTATTCTTTGAGGCCCAACACGAGCCAAGTGTGTGTCGATTGAGACTCCTTTTTGTAGCTCAAAGATGCTCAATCGCCTTTCCTTTGGCCTAACCAGAATTTCAACTATTTGGGTAAGGAAACCAGGAAGGGAAGCTTATTTATGTTTCAGTTGTGAGAGAGGAAGAGCAACTAGTCCTTTGGGAATAATTCTTAGGAGTAGTTGATGTTGCTTAAGCCTCCAAATAATCGAGTTAATGCAAATCATGCCATAAAACTACAAGGAGTGATAGGTACCAGCAAACTAGTTGTGTTGGTGGATTTAGGCGCTAATTCATTGTTCATCCACCAAGAGTTAAAGGTACATCAAACTCCAAACACTTCAACCATGCATAATAGAAACTTAGCATCTATGAATCAAATAAAAAAGAACTCGATTTCAATCAAGCCTTGCCTTCACAAAAAAATAAAGGGAAACTTCTAAAAAATTACTCAAGAAGTATAAGCTTGAATGAAAATCATTCATCATAATTATTCTAAAATTTTTTCAAACATTGTGCTTTAATAGGCCAAGACAAATACTAAAATAGATTCTTAAAAATAAAGTTCAATGCAATAAAAAACAAACCTAATTAACATATAAAATTAGAAGAAAATATAAAACAGGTTTATGATGAGGAAAGGTGCATCGGGTGAAGACTTTTCGGGGGTTGGTGCTGTGTCAATTTTTATTTTGTCAATTTTTCGCAACTATATGCTTTTCCTTGCAACTCCATACATCTTCATTTGTTCAAAATCACATGAGGTTTTGTATCATGCTCCTTTGTCTTATTTTGGATCATTGTCCTTGTAACGACCCATATTTCAAATCTTATTTATTTCAAATGGCGATTTTTAAAATATTATTTGATGGTATGATAATGTGCACAAAATTTGGAATTTTTTTTATCAAAATTTCAGCTTCTATGATATATAATCACATTGCAAGATCATACTTGCTATTATTAATGGAAGGAATTGTCAGTTGATACATATAGTATCAAGTTGTTCAAAACTGTCAAAATTTTAAACAGTTTCAAATTGAACAATATCAAATTGTTACACCGTTTTACCATGTTGAAGTCGACAACTTAAGAAAACTATTGTCTTTTGAATTGAAGTAATTGCATAGGTGTACTATGAGTTATGAGATTGATGCAAATAGTGAACGATAGTATGAAATTATCATTTGTTGAGTCTTGAGTGGCTACATTTTGTTCAAAGCCAATGTTGTTGAGTATTCACGTTAGTTATGGGTAAATGCACACGCATTTAGGGAACCATTAACTATAAAATTTAAATAAATAAAATTAGTATAGTAGGTAATATACATTGTGATGCTAATAATGAAATTTATATGCTCTAGGTTTATCAAATAACCAACAATATTGATTATGTTGGTAAATTGCCTTGAAGATACAAGGCAAGTACTGTTGTGTGTACTTGACCTTTTTCGTGTACATTACAAAGTGTTGGGTGTTGATTTATTTTGACGACAACATTGCTTTTTTGTTTTTTTTAATTAAATACGTTAAAGTGTTTTTTCTTTCAACATCGTGTACACTACTTGGCCCTTTGGATTTAGCGCAGAAGGGATGGAAGCTGTTGATAAATTCAATACAGTGAATGGTCAGTGCCTCAAAATGTCATGGAAGTTTTGAGAGTTCCTCAGTTTCACCCTTTACTACAATGATATGGAACCACCGGTGATAGAGCTTATGAAGCATAGAAGATTTGAGTGGACTTGGGCCAATGAAGCTTTGGTCATGCTGAAGGTTTAAAGGCAACTCCCTAGTGGGTCCTCAGTTTTCTTAGAATATTTGACCTGGGAGTAAATGCTTTGAATGAGGAGTTTTAGGCTGTACTTGCAGTCCAAATGCCACATTGTCTTTGTAGGCTTGGGTCTCTCCAAAACTTCCAAATCTGTTTAAGATAGAGAATCTAAAACTTTGGCACCAACAATACACACATGGAAGAATTATCTTACTGGGAAACATTCGTGATTTCGGATGACCGAATTCCCTCAAATTCCTATTGGAGCATTTAAACCATTACTGATGAACAAGATAGCTGATGAATTTGGTTTGGTTTGGTTTCAACATCATATTCAAACTTAGAGGAGTTATCAAGGTGCCACATGCTTTATGACATAGAGATGGTTGATCCACCAAACAACTATTTCTGCCTATATCATTTCCTCAATTATTGGATACAAAGTTTCTCAAGTCACATGGTTTCATTGACATTTTGGATTCCATGGACCAGCTCACAAAATTTGGTTATTTTGTTGGATGAGACATCCGCCATTCACAAACACAATTGTGGCTGGGATTGTTTTCCAAAGACATTGTTTGACTGCACATGGTAGCCAAAGAGCATGATAAAAAATCACGATAAGTTTTTCTTCAATAAGTTTTTCTGAGAATATTGTACCCCTGTTATATCAAAACTCAAAATGAGTTTGGCTTACGATCTCTGGACAAGAGACTTACAATCTTTGGACAAATGACTAAATTAAAGTCCTTAATCAGTGCTTGGCAACATATTTGCTTCCTTATGCATTTGATCAACCTTGTCGTTAGATCTGTTTACTACATTTAGCAAGAGCTTTTGTATAACACCATGTTTCATAGATAGATTATGATCACTCCATTCAAACCTTATGTGGAAGTGTCGCCTACTTTTCTACTTTACGGTCAAGGTTACACGTGTAGAGTTTCTGAACTCGCCAACACAATATTGTTTATTTAGGGTTGAAGCCCCTAAAGACTTTATTGGACTATGTACAAAATGCGTTATTGAGAGAAAAACTCATTTATAAATTGTCTTTAGTCTCCACCACTGAACGATATGTGAATTGGATGCCTATGTCATCTCGGGGTGAGTCATCAAAATTCATCCGTCTTCATCGGCCATCATCGCTAGTGTTGGCAATCGAGCCAGCTCGTGCCCGAGCTGGCCGGCCCGTCGAGCCTTCCGAGCCAAACGAACCGAGCCTGTCGAGCCTATTGAGCCGGCTCGGTCGAGCTTTTTTATAAAAAAATGTGCGAGCCGAACCGAGCCTGTCGAGCCTAAACGAGCTAAGCCAAAGAAGCCATACATAGAAATTTTGTTTTCGTATATTGAAGTTTTATAACTTTCCGTATTATGTAATTTTAAATTTTGATGAAAAATTTATGCTTATTGTTTTCTTCAATAAAAAACAAATTTACATGATAACGTTTGTATGCATCGCCTCTATTATGCCTAAGAAACACGAAAACAATAACATCAAATCAATATCTCAAAGAAACTCGAAAACAATAACATCGAATCAATAGCATTCAACATATATAGCATTCGATTTGAAATCACTTCGTGAAAAAGTTAACAATTAATAATAATGCATTGTACGAATCAAAATATAAACACCGAAATTATTCATTGTACCAAATAAAAAATGAAATAAGTTACAAAAAAGTCTTCCAATTGTTCGAAAAGATTACATAAGAACGATGCGGTCCGCGGTCGACACCTAGTTACGATGCGGTCGACCCTTTAGTATGCAGTCGACGCCATAAAACGCTCTGTAATGAGCTACGGTCGACACCTTAGTATCCGGTCGACACCAAGTGGATCCGCGGTCGACACCATGTAGTTATGCGGTCGACACTTACTCTTATTTTAGGAAAATGACCTTCTCATCGAAGAATAGAAAATTGCTTACATTAGCATTGTCGACATTAGCATTGATTACAATTGTTAACGTTTACAAGAACCACGAAAGCACATGATGCATAGTCGGATAATAAATTCCCGAGCATTCTTTGGTAGCTTCAAAAATTGGTCGCAAAAATTCGAGAAATAAATTAGTCATATCACAACTACAAATATCTAAAGTAAAACATTGTTTATTTTGACTAATAAAATTACAAATGACGTTCAAATACGGTATAACATTTTCTAACATTAGATATGTTGCGTTCCACCGAGTTGAAACATCGGTTTTAGTTTTCTAGGTTTGACGAAGAAATAAACGAAATTACATCTCTAATTGCATCAATATGCGGTGATACAAATTGTATGTCATATTTAACAATCAAATTTAAAATATGGCAAATACACCGCATATGAAAAAAGGAAGACTGAGTACTATCAAAATGAAAATATTTTTTAAATTGATTAACACAGACATCATTAGCGAAATCATTATTTAACGTAATACTAAAAATTTTATCTCTTATATTGTATTCTTGTAGAATACCAATAATGTATCGATANTTTCAACATCATATTCAAACTTAGAGGAGTTATCAAGGTGCCACATGCTTTATGACATAGAGATGGTTGATCCACCAAACAACTATTTCTGCCTATATCATTTCCTCAATTATTGGATACAAAGTTTCTCAAGTCACATGGTTTCATTGACATTTTGGATTCCATGGACCAGCTCACAAAATTTGGTTATTTTGTTGGATGAGACATCCGCCATTCACAAACACAATTGTGGCTGGGATTGTTTTCCAAAGACATTGTTTGACTGCACATGGTAGCCAAAGAGCATGATAAAAAATCACGATAAGTTTTTCTTCAATAAGTTTTTCTGAGAATATTGTACCCCTGTTATATCAAAACTCAAAATGAGTTTGGCTTACGATCTCTGGACAAGAGACTTACAATCTTTGGACAAATGACTAAATTAAAGTCCTTAATCAGTGCTTGGCAACATATTTGCTTCCTTATGCATTTGATCAACCTTGTCGTTAGATCTGTTTACTACATTTAGCAAGAGCTTTTGTATGACACCATGTTCCATAGATAGATTATGATCACTCCATTCAAACCTTATGTGGAAGTGTCGCCTACTTTTCTACTTTACGGTCAAGGTTACACGTGTAGAGTTTCTGAACTCGCCAACACAATATTGTTTATTTAGGGTTGAAGCCCCTAAAGACTTTATTGGACTATGTACAAAATGCGTTATTGAGAGAAAAACTCATTTATAAATTGTCTTTAGTCTCCACCACTGAACGATATGTGAATTGGATGCCTATGTCATCTCGGGGTGAGTCATCAAAATTCATCCGTCTTCATCGGCCATCATCGCTAGTGTTGGCAATCGAGCCAGCTCGAGCCCGAGCCGGCCGGCCCGTCGAGCCTTCCTAGCCAAACGAGCCGAGCCTGTCGAGCCTATTGAGCCGGCTCGGTCGAGCTTTTTTATAAAAAAATGTGCTAGCCGAACCGAGCCTGTCAAGCCTAAACGAGCTGAGCCAAAGGAGCCCTACATAGAAATTTTGTTTTCGTATATTGAAGTTTTATAACTTTCCGTATTATGTAATTTTAAATTTTGATGAAAAATTTATGCTTATTGTTTTCTTCAATAAAAAACAAATTTACATGATAACGTTTGTATGCATCGCCTCTATTATGCCTAAGAAACACGAAAACAATAACATCAAATCAATATCTCAAAGAAACTCGAAAACAATAACATCGAATCAATAGCATTCAACATATATAGCATTCGATTTGAAATCACTTCGTGAAAAAGTTAACAATTAATAATAATGCATTGTACGAATCAAAATATAAACACCGAAATTATTCATTGTACCAAATAAAAAATGAAATAAGTTACAAAAAAGTCTTCCAATTGTTCGAAAAGATTACATAAGAACGATGCGGTCCGCGGTCGACACCTAGTTACGATGCGGTCGACCCTTTAGTATGCAGTCGACGCCATAAAACGCTCTGTAATGAGCTACGGTCGACACCTTAATATCCGGTCGACACCATGTAGCTATGCGGTCGATACTTACTCTTATTTTAGGAAAATGACATTCTCATCGAAGAATAGAAAATTGCTTACATTAGCATTGTCGACATTAGCATTGATTACAATTGTTAACGTTTACAAGAACCACGGAAGCACAAAGATGCATAGTCGGATAATAAATTCCCGAGCATTCTTTGGTAGCTTCAAAAATTGGTCGCAAAAATTCGAGAAATAGATTAGTTATATCACAACTACAAATATCTAAAGTAAAATATTGTTTCTTTTGACTAATAAAATTACAAATGACGTTCAAATACGGTATAACATTTTCTAACATTAGATATGTTGAGTTCCACCGAGTTGAAACATCGGTTTTTAGTTTTCTTGGTTTGACGAAGAAATAAACGAAATTACATCTCTAATTGCATCAATATGCGGTGATACAAATTGTATATCATATTTAACAATCAAATTTAAAATATGGCAAATACACCGCATATGAAAAAAAGAAAACTGAGTACTATCAAAATGAAAATATTTTTTAAATTGATTAACACAGACATCATTAGCGGAATCATTATTTAACGTAATACTAAAAATTTTATCTCTTATATTGTATTCTTGTAGAATACCAATAATGTATCGATAAATTGTGATACTACTATGAAGGTATTCAAAACTCCGAAAATCTAAAATGCGTTTATTAAGTTACCAATATGAGGGTAAAAAATTGTCAACTAACTTCTACAATTTATAGAATTCCTTCATAACAGTTACCTCCGGTCGACCTTGGTCGACCTGCAGTATTTCCAAGGTCGACCGGATGTTATCGTTGAATATGAAAATTCTAGCCGTTACATTATACCGGTCGATTCTTTTTACAACGTCGGTCGACACTTTGTGTATACCGATACCAATATGAGGGTAAAAAATTGTCAACTAACTTCTACAATTTATAGAATTCCTTCATAACAGTTACCTCCGGTCGACCTGCAGTATTTCCAAGGTCGACCGGATGTTATCGTTGAATATGAAAATTCTAGCCGTTACATTATACCGGTCGATTCTTTTTACAACGTCGGTCGACACTTTGTGTATACCGATTGACCCTTTTATATCGGCGGTCGACACTTTCACTAACGATAAATACTTTGCGGTCGACATATATAAACGTGGTCAACACCTAAAACATTCTGGAACATTAATCGGTCGACACCATCTCATGCGGTCGACCTACAAAATTTATAATGTCGATTAAGTGTCGATTGCTGTTACACTAAGGGTCGACCGCACTACAGGTATTCCGAGCCTACCGAGTCAGCTCGCGAGCTGGCTTACGAGCCAGATTGGTTGGCTCGGTGTTGCCGAGCTCACGAGCCAGCTCGAGCAAGCCGACATGCTTGGCTCGGTACGGGCTCGAGCTTTGGCTCGAGCTAGGCTCGACTCGACACTGTAGCAAAACGAGCCTGACTTAGACTGCTACAGTGCCGATCCAGGCGAGCGAGCCGGCTCGCTCGTTTGACAACACTAATCATCGCATATCAGGAACAGACTCTGATACTACTTGTGGAGTCCCCAAACTTGCCGACATAATATTCACGTTTTAGGCATGAGACCACATAAATTAGTTCTTAGCTTATGCTTAAAATGAGTTATGCTGGTCGAGAACGAGAAACTCATTTATGAATCGTCTGCATTCTCCAACTTTGGGCGATGTGGGAATTTGACACTACCTCTTTCATCAAAGACCAGTTGTCACAAATCATAGTACACCATAGGAGCGGGATGACAAACTTTTGACTCTTTTTGTTTCATTTTGCTAGATCTCAAAATCACATGAAAAAGTCTTTGGATGCTTATTAAATGGAATAAAACTATGGTATTGGGGATTTAAGCTGGCTCAAGTTAAAACTCTATCACTAACATTCAGCTGAGGAGGTCCAACAAGAAGTCATCCAATTATTTGAAGCAGTAAAAGTCTCCCATTGGGGATGTTCTTTATAACTTCCCCTTTACAATTGGATTCAAAGGTTAATCCGGTATTTCATGTGTCTAAATTAAAAAAGATGATTCGTGAGCATATGGTTTCCACTACCCTGGGAACGATAGATGAGGTCAAAGAGGACTTACTTTTTTTCCCTTTACCTTGCTCTTTAAGCAAGGGGCAGTTGGAGGGCAAGGATGAAGTTTCAGTCCAATGGTGTGATAATCAAGGGATGATGTAATGTGAAACAATTGGACGAGCTGAAGATCAATTTTCCCTCATTTAAATTTTGAGAATAAGGTTGTTTTAATGGGAGGGGTATTACTGCTGAGCAAGGACTGGGAAAAACTTATGCTGAACGAATAAGTTTGCTGATCACTGGCAATGGTAGTTGGGTATTTTGTATGTTCTTGTAGAGGGGACATTGTTAGAGGTTTGTAGGATTTGGGAATTGCTATTCAGTGGAGACTGTTGGAGGAGATACATGTTGATGAAGAGGGGAGAGTTATAGTTCGTTTTGGAGTATTTACCAGTAGGCTTGAATCTAGTACATGGATTGTCAGATTTTTGGAATGTTAATTTTTTTCTTTGGTGCTGTTGTGATCTGTCACGATTTTTTTATTATATCCATTTCCTGCTCTTGTACTCTGTCACAAGCACCAAATATAATTTCTTGCGGAGCGTTAAGTGATTTCTTATTTCAACTAGGAGCTCTTGATCATTTGCATATTTTTTAGCATTGGTTTAAACTATTCATTATTACGTGGTTTAAAATATTCATTATTAAGTGATCACTTTCTTTTTCTTCTTCTTGAAAACAATAAAACAATGTATTTGTGATATATTTGCTCATATGTTACGGTCCATTTGGAATTTTCAGGTTCGGGGGTCCATTCCATTTGTCTGGGAGCAAATTGTTGATTTAACATACAAACCTAAATTTGAAATCGTCAAGCCGGAGGACGCGGTATGTAGCACTCTTGTTTCTTCCTGCATGAGAAAAAAATGTTATTTCAGTTTTACTGACTATGTTATAATCTATGGTGATTTTGTTACAAGCAGCCTCAGATAGTTGATCGACATTTCCTAGATTTGAGAAAAAAGTACGGAAATGTGTTAGCTGTTGATCTGGTTAACAAGGTGCCTTATATTTCATGATGCTTTTAATGTTCACTTAAGAACTTAGCAGAGTAGTTCCTTGTTATTTTTTTGTGGTTGGTGGTATTTATTTATCTTAGCAATTTTTACCTCTACACGTGTGTGTATTTGCATGTCTAGTAGAACGGTCTGGATCATTAATGATGGAGTTTTCATACTCAAGAATATTCACGTGAATGCTGTAGATTTTATTTTTCGATCTGTACATGTACAAGGTTAAACTAAGGAGAAGAAAGGCATTAGAGAAAAGCATATTGGCTGGTGATTGTTAGGCCCCAATACTTGACTGGAGGGACACTAAAGGCCTTTGCCTTCCCATCGATTGGATAACTTAGAGAGGGAGGGCAGAGCTTTATAAATTAAAAAAAATAATCGATCATTAAATTACGAAACGTAATTTATTTTTTAATTGGATCTATACTTCCTAATGAACAAGGAATCCATGGATAAAGGTAGATGGAATGGTTTATTTCTAATTGTAACTATATCTACAATTTGGGATTTATAGTCCTTTACTGTTATTCCTTTCTCTTGACAGCATGGAGGTGAAGGGCAGTTGTGTCAAATATTTGCAAATGCTATGCAAAATATCACAAGTGACGATGTAAGGTAGAAAGTTCTTCCTTATAATTATGAAATAATTTCTGATATGTTTTGTCAAATTATGATGAGAGCAAATCGTTGTAGGTATCTACACTTTGATTTTCATCGGATTTGTGGGCATGTTCATTTTGAGCTCCTCTCTATCCTTTACGATCAAATTTCGGACTATCTTAATCATAATGGGTATGCATTTCTTGAAATGCTGGTGCATGTCATGATATTTTAAATATTAGTATTATGTGGTACATTATCTTATTGAAATGACTTGTTGCTTCCTTCTTTGAGGCAAATATATTCGTAACCAAACTGTCATTTATTTCAGTTTGTTAACATTTTGAAATATGGTCAGAAGACTAAATGATATTCAAAATGAATTGACTATTCATGTGAGGTGGTCGATATGTGCTAATTCTTTATTTTTTAAACATAATTTAATGCATCTATTAAGTAAATACATTCAATCTCTAACAACTTTGATCTTTTTTTTTTTTATTTTATAAAAAATTGTGATATTTAAAATCCCACTTCATTCGCTGTTTAAATTGTTTGTTTAGCCTCTAACCTGATCGTCATATATCATTTTTCTTGTCGTACGAAATTAATTGGGGTAATTAGTTGACTAAATGGGATTTTGGTTCGAGTTTGCAAGTTGGACTGTACAAGAGTCTTTTTAGTTAGTTTGCTAGCCTTCCAGTGTTTGAAATAACTGAATAATAATCATCTGATATCTGTTCATATTTGTTTTGTTTCTATGATTTTTATGTAGGTACCTATTACTAAATGAGAAGGGTGAGAAAATGAAGGAGCAACTTGGGGTTATAAGAACCAACTGTATAGACTGTTTGGATCGGACAAATGTCACACAGGTTTCTTAGCTTTACTTATCACTTTTATCCTGCATGCTACCACATTATGCTAAAACTTCAATAATACGCCGATCATTCATGATTCCATTGCATTGCACAGAAAAGGAAAACTTTGGAGTAACTCACTAAAACTTACACGTTACCTGATACATGTGATTTTTGAACTTACATGTTACCTGATACGTGTGTTTTTTGTGCCAATGGAAGGGGCGGTCTGATGAAGATAAGCTGCTGTATTTAAACTAACACTAGTAATAAAAAAAGATGCTCATCACATCTAGTTAGTGTTAAGCAAAAGATATCCATATACCTTTATGGAGCACCACCATGATATTCAGTCATTTTTGAACTGTGTCAAACCCATGAGGCTGTGTCATTGTCAATTATCATTTAATATCGATGTTATAATGTTGCAAAATTATAGCTTTTCCTTTTGTCTAGGTAATTCCTTTCCCATATTTTTATTTTAAATTACATTGTAACTATTTCTACAGAGCATGATAGGCAGGAAAATGCTGGAATGCCAACTTCAAAGACTTGAAGTGTTTGGTGCTGAGGAAACTATTAGCTCTCATCCAAACTTAGACGAATGCTTTAAAATTTGTGAGCTCATCACTATGCTCACAAACATTGTTTTCTATGATGCAACAAAGCTTTCCATATTTTTTGTTCTAATTATCTCTATTGCTTAATGAAAAAATCTTGGTTTGTTTTTGTTTTTATTTGTGAATATTATAGTGTGGGCTAACCATGGAGATGACATAAGCATTCAATACTCTGGAACTCCTGCATTAAAAGGAGATTTTGTGAGGTGCCTTTCTCATTCTCTTCCAACAGTCTTGTTGCATTTACTTCGCGGCCTTTTTGGGTTTCTATTCTCTTTCATTGATTCACATTTTAATTCACATTGTTTAGTATGTCTTATATAGTTGAATGAATGTTTTTAATCTCTCTTCTTATTCTTTAAATTGAGAAACTGACTATCATTTAACAAATCAAACCCGAACTTACTGAGATGCTTCACTATGGTAATGTTTTTCTATCATTTTCTGTGCTCCTCTAATGCCTTAATGTAATTAGCATGGATTAAAGAATTGTTGAGAAAAATAATTGAATAATCGGAATAACCGTGGAGAGTAGATCAGATAATTTTCAAGAAAAATTGCTCTTGGCAATCTCTTAATACAAAATTATTTTTTCAAGTATGTTCTTTTGAAAGACTAGAGAGATCACAAACGGTCCTACTTAAAATCCAGACTCTTAGACAAAACTTATTTAGATACGGTAATTACACCACTAAATAGGTGGTCTGAGAAATGATAGCAGATTCGATTAAAAAAATACCAGGAAAATTTTTTCACAACGTTAAAGTATAACGACCAAAAAGTAAGAGAAATAATACATCTAGAATTTTAGGTAAAAACCCAAATCGAAAAAAATTACGGAGATTGAGTTCAGATAGATATCACTGGAAAAAATAAGAATTTATAATTTCTTCTAAAAATTAAATATTTCTAGAAAATATTCATCAAGATAAATTCACATTTCTTAAAATTCTCAATGTGCACAAAAACACAACACTTATTTTTTTTCCCACCTTTTCTTTTCTCTCCCTTTGAAAATACTCATTGTTTCTCTCCCTCTTCCCGAGAAGACCTCACTCTCTTCTCTATTTTCTTTCTTCTTTATATGATTTTTTAATGCCTCAGGAAACTTTTATTTATAGAGGTTTTTGAGGTGACATCTTCCTCAAAATGAGGAAGGAATGCGGCAAGAAGAAGAGTTTTTCTTCTTCTTGCCATGAATGGAGTCACATTGATGAGGGTCCCTCATCATTTAAGGAGGGATCCTTGCATAATTATCTTGAGATGATAGTTATTTATTACTAAGTAATCATAAAATAGGAAAGATAAGAAATATTCTGCTCCAAGGTTAATTGAGCACTTTATATCTTGACCAAGGAAGCTTTTTTCTTTACTCATCAACCCTTTCTATATGGATTTGTAACAGATATGGGCAGCGGACTGTCCGAGGGATTCTCAAAGATGGCTGGAATTCTCTTGCGCGCTATTATTTCAACAATTTTTCTGATGGAAGAAAACAGGTAACTACGTTACCATCTTCATTTTACTTACAACACTCTTTATTGTGTTCATCTTCTTACATAATTTTGTGTTAACCTTTATAGAAGCCTTTAAAGTTTGTCTGTTTCTCTTTCTTCTCAGTAGTACTATTTGATATTAAGGTGAAACACTGTTGTTTCAACAGAAATTCTAATGTAGGAAAAGAAAACATGTCACTCAGATAAACATTTTTTGGAAAATAGATGATAAAAAATAAAATTATACTAAAAAAGCACTTGATAAGTTTCTTTAACATCTATCACTTAATGCAATCCCCAAAATCAAGGTTTAATATCCGACCCACTATCACTCTTATCTAGATTGTGCCTGATACTGTCTCATTTTTCTTGCATTATAATCATTCATGTATTTGAAAATCTCTCAAGAAATCTTGGAGGAAAAACACTATTATCAAAAAGGAGCCAAATAGCAGATTACTGCATTGTAATTTTTTTACTATGATAGATACGTCTTGTTTGGATGCCAGCTGATTATAATTTATCGCATTAGTTTCTTAGGATTAACTCATGCTTTTTGGTTGGATATATGATTTTTTTGTAGAAATGTTTTTCAGAGGAGATAGGTATCATCCAGTTGGATGTAACATTAAAATATTGTTTTTTGACATTTATTAAATGCGTAGAATTTTTACTAACTTTTCTTTGTTCTGTGAAGGATGCGATTGATCTTGTCCATGGGAATTTCATTGTTTCTGTTAGCAGGGATTTGTCATCTCCATCCCAAAAAGCAGGAGGTCTAGAGGCTGTAGCCGTGAGTACAAACCAACTACATTCTCCACTCTATTAATTTATGAAGTTTATAATGATTAAAAGTTAAATGTGAACAATATTAATTAATTCTTCATTTTTTTGTGCTGATGTAGCATATAAAGAAGTCATATATATAACTATTCGAGTTAATAAGAGAAATATTTGTTTATCTCTAAGAGTAAATCCCATTCTGAAAGTAAACAATCTGTGAGCACCGACACCATTGGATTAGATGGTGATTAAACATAATTTGTCCGACTTACAGTTACTATGTTTTTTCAATTGTCAGTTTCTTGTTTTTCTTTGTTTGTGCGAAAGGTGGTCTAAATGTAGTGCTAAGTTACTTGAAGTATATCATCCATTTGTACATTATTTTCCTTCTTTGGTGTGTGGCAGTGCCAAAAGTTGAACATATTTCTTTCCCTCCATTGTTGCTAGTTGCTGGATCCTACGTTCTAACCATATTTAGTTTCCATTGCAGTCGTTTCCAGTGGCTTTAGCACTCATATTGACTGGGTTATTCCTTGCTACCATGTCACTGAGACAAGGTAAATTTTATTGAATTTGATGATTCCATGTTGACGCTTCTTTTCAGGTTTCATATATGAAGTTGTTTATGTTGTTGGAAGCTCAACAAAGTTCTATTTTTCTAAGCAATTTGATTATTTATTTATTTTTGTTCGCAGCTCGGCATGATTTTCGTCACTTGTTCTTTTCGGTTATTTGGGCAAGCCTAAGCTTGGTAATTGCTAGGTTTGTTAAGGCCAATGGTCGAATTTTTTGCAATCGGCCTTGTTTGTCCAAACCACGAACATAAGACTCAGCCAATCTGTGAGGTATTTGGTCGATTTCTTGTCTATACCAGAACGATGTATAGGATCTCATGAAATAGGCTTTTGGTGCATTTGGTGCTTGCTGCTGGTGTGAGCAATGAAATTTGTTTTATTTATCGACTCATAATTGTGCAATGTCCTGGTTTATACTTATTTTGTAAGATGAGATTGTGTTGCAACCAAGAATGTTTGGACATGTTGAATTTAAACAAACGAGTTCAAGTGTTTCTAAGATTGTGCTTTTGAAATTCAATTCTATTCTTCGACAATCTTTACTAGAGTTTAATCTCCAAGTCATAACAACATATGAATAGTGATCAATGAGGTAATGATGCCCTTGGTCACTCAAGCAATCATATCGCTCTCCCTATACTTTGAAATATTCATTTCCGAATATTGTGGATCTTCAATTTATGTTTTATCAAAAAGACTTTCTTGGACATTTTTTGGTGTCTTTACTTGCTCCAAAAACTTGTCATGGGCTCTCCTTGGCATTTTTAAGGGATTGAATCGAGTATCAGGACACCGCGATTTACATTATATGTTGACAATAACAGTGTTGATCATTTAAATGAGAATTAAAGCTTTAATAAATGATATGCTTTGATATTAGACCATTGTCTTAGAGATCTTTTAGGTATTAGAAAATATATATGAAGGTACAAAAATAAGCATGAATTCAAGGTTTCGCATCACTCTAACTAACTTCATTATTATCTGATGTGGCACGAAATGTGTTTGTTAATTTTGTAGGCCATTTTTGTTTGAAGATTTTAAATATAGTTCAAATACTCGCATCAACGTCAAGCAAGGAGGTGTAAACAAACAACTTTGCAATCCTACGTGCAAACAAGTGTTGGGAACTGAGGACCATTGGAGCATGAAAGCATGAAGGTGGCACTTGGACAAATGCTGGGATGAAGAAGGGAAGATTGTTTAAAACACTCGTCTTGTGCATGGCCACGTGGAGGATGTTTTTGGAATCCCAAATTTGGATGAATTGGAGCCAAAAGACCACATGATAGGGATCATTGGCTGCCAGCAAGGAACCTTGCCCAATTCAGAGAAGACATGGTGAGCATTTATCAAACTCACGCGGGGTGGACGTGGTCTGTTTTGATTTTGGATGGAAATAAGACCTGACCAATAAAATTTAGTTTTAAATCTTTTAGACCAGGACCAAGACTATAAAAAAACAGCTACAATTCAACTACGCAAATTTAGTTTCAATTTGCGTAGTTGAAAGTACAAATAATGTCCAACTTTTACGATCCATTCTATCCCGAAAAGATCTTAAAATCAGCTACAATTCTTATGAAGATCATGTCTTGAAATTAGATCGGAAAGATTATCAATTTTCCCCATTACGGCTAGGTGGTTAACATTATATATATACATATATATACACATATACAGTTGATAACTCATCTAGTTTAATTAATAATATAATCTACTTTAAACTAACACTCATAAATATGGTAGACAAGTATGTCCAATATTGGATCCGATGAGTGATGTAATCTAAAAGGCGACCAAGAGCCAATATCACTTAAAAGAAAAAGGACAAAACATGAACAAAAATCTAGAAATTTGGATCAAAGAAGTGAAACATAACGAAAATATACGGTGAAAAAGCTCAATGATTGATGAAGAAGCAATTCAGGATCAATCAAGCCAGAAGATTAAGCTACATTTTAAAATTCTGCTTCGGAATGACCGATTGATATTTGTGTCTCAAAGTTTATAAAATTTATTGGATTAGTAAAATCAAATATCATTTGATTTTACCTTGTCCCCACAACGATCTTTTCATGACTCCTACATCGAGTCCCCCTCGCAAACCATTAAAAAGAGTTCTTTGAAATGCCATAACAAAGTTGTACGTGATTTGGCTAGTAAAACACAATATTGTGATGGTAGGCTCGAGTTCTTCAACCAAAAGTGTTGACATATTGTATGACGACATGTTTTATATGTTTTATGATGATGTTTATTGTTAGGGAAGTTCTACAATAAAAAAGGAATTTAATAATTATAACATGTGTCATTAATTTTTTTTAGTTGCTATTAAAACTATACAAGTGGAAGCTTAAAAATGTGGAAAGGTCTGTGAAAGTGTCGACCATCGAGAGAAAGTGTTGTGTGTTGAACATGGAGAATTCCAGAGAGCATAACGTGTCAAGTCCTCACTTCAAAAGGTCCTCTCGAGATTGCTACAACGTAAGATTGGCATTCGAGTTGGTTCGAAAGAGTTAAGTCTGAAAAAATATATCTCGTCGAGCTTGTCAAACTTTTTGAACCGAGTCTGTCGAGACAATCAAGACGATCTTATCGAGTATTTTTATAAAAAAAAATTTGCTCGAGCCAGCTCCATAGCCTCGAGCCTTTCGAGCTTAAACGAGCCGAGCCATACGAGTCTAACATTTGTAAATAATCTTAATTTATATTTAATTTTTAAATTTTTTCATATTGTGTTATCGAAACTTTGATAAACTATTAAACACATAGAAATTCAATGTAAATATTTATTATAATATTTAATATTAAAAATATATTTAATATTATTTAAAAAATTACCTATCATTAAAAAATTTATTTTACAAAAAAATTTGACATTTACATCACTACATATTAGATTCATCTCAACTAAGTTGACACATGTCTAATTGTAGACCTGTAAAATATCAAAAAATTACAAGTGTGAAAAATACATGAAGTTACATTTTAGAACTTAAGAAATATCTAGTTTTCAAATTCCAAATATTTGAATTCATTCGCTATAGTATCATCTCGTTGTTAATCTCTCGTAACGACATCGCTCCAATTCTTCATGCATATCAGTGCTTCCACGAGATTCAGTGTAAGACTTCTCCATCAATCATCGAATATGTGTCTACTCACACTAAAAATAGACTCGTATGCTACAATGAAAACATGTGGTGCTAGTAAATTGTGTAATATTTTAAAAAGAATAAGATATATCAACACAATAGTTTTCTACCAACCCAAAATATGAAACCTACCATCACGAGAAATTTGATTACAAGTTTCTAAATAAAATAATGAGTTTATTCTAATATGAACCATAAGAATAAACGTCGTTATGATTTTTTCATTTATGGAATTCATAAAATTTAGTGGTTGTCCAAAATAAGAACCACCACTCGAGCTACAAACGACATGAGACGAAGAGAATGAACTAGTATCACAATATTTAAGTTAGTAAAATACAAATAAATTAGAAAAATCATTTTTAATATATTTTGACTAACTACAGAAACAAGACCTAAGTTACCAGAAACTTTATCAAACATTAATTTAACTCTTTTTATTTTATATCTAGGATGCATAATGCAAGTAAATGACAGAAAAATAAGTACAACATTTTTTAAATTTCATTTCTATTTTATCTATTATTTCAAAAAAAAATTATTTACTTTTTATATCTATAAAAATACCTGTTATATTTACAAAACAAGAAAGAACAAAATGCGTAGTAGAATAATAAATTCTCAAACATTGTTTATTAGTTTCAAAAAATAGTTTTAAAAAATCAAGAAATAAATTAGTCATATCACTACTACAACTATCGAGAGTAATATATTGTATTTTTTTATTGACACAAATAACATTTCAATATAGTTTAACATTTTTTAATATTAAATAAGTAAAATTATACCTAGTTGATATATCCGTTTTTAATTTTTTAAGTCAGAGAATAACCACTTTATAAAAATTTTTATACTCTTATTGTCGGGTAGCAGACAAAGTAATAAAAGAAATTACACTTTTAATTGTATCAATATATAATAAAATAAATTACATGTCATCTTTAATTATTAAATTTAAAATATAACAAATGCATCGCATATGAAAAAGTAAAGATTAACAACTATCAAATTGAATCTTTTAAATTGATAAACACAAACATCGTTAGAAAAAGTATTATCTAAAATAATACTAAAAAATATATCTTTAATATTATATTCTCGTAAAATATCTACAACGTATCGATAAATAATAATAATATCGTCGAATCCTCAACAACATGACGGAAGCCATTTATAATTTTACATAGCAACACAACAACGATTAGATGACCGTTGCCATTTATAATTTTACACAACAACGATCATCTAATTGTTGCTGTGTTGCCGGCTAAAGAAAGAGATATCTCTTCTCGAGTCGGTGATTGTGTCTCTCTTCCCGGAAGAGACCATATTATATTGAGACCAGTAATAGATGTTACATCATGAGTGTTCACAAATGAGCATGTTATTCTTGAAGCCATTGAAAAAACTATGGACTAAATAGTATTGGAACTATTTGGTTAGTAACGCGACAGCCTGTGATAATTGTAAGTGGCGTTTAAATAATAATCTTTTAAATGTAAAGTTTAGAGCTGGAAAACGGGGCTGTCGACGAGGGAATAGTCAATTGCGTGCGAGGAGGCAGATGAAGTGCAAGAAATGACGACCCCATAGCCAATCAATCCATTGCTTCCCCACAATTTTATTTAAGACTTTCTTCCATTTTGCTCTCTCTGAAAACCCTAATTACAGCTCGCCTTCATTTCTCTTCGCCGTGGGTGATTTCAGAGATCAGGTATTTACTCTATGTACATCTCAGTTTCCTTGTCCGAGTTGCGATTAATCCTTCGTTTTGTATTGAATTCTGGTGGTTGGCATCTTGAACGATTCTGATTTTATAATTTTCGTTCAATTGAGCTTGCGGGCATTGTAGATAATTCAGATTTAATTCTCGTTTACGAGCTCAATTCCTTGATGTTGTGTTTGGCTGCGTTTTGTATTTGTGGTGTTTTGAATATCTCCATGTTTGGTCATGTGTGAATGTTACGAATACGCTTTAGTTTTTATAATTATTGTATTCTTGAAATAAATCTCAATTATTTGCTGTTCAGATTGCAGATTAGCCTATGGCTATTTGATGCTGAAGGCTATGTTGCTTTTATGGTGCCATCAAAACTTCACTTTAATTGCTCGACAGATAGAATTTTATTTACTTCATAGCTTTTTGGTTCAGTTGGGAATCAGAGGATTATAAATTTTAAATGGTTGCTAATTAACATCATATTCTGAAATCAAAACTGAAAAAAGTGAACTCATAAGCAGCACAGTATAGAATTGTATTTGGATCTGTTGATTTTGAACTTGAAATAGATTCTAAAGCAATTTAATTCTTTTTGGACAATTTATTTTGATGATTGTTTAATGGTTTCTGCAGGCCATTTGGTTATACATTCGGCATTTACATGTAGAGCTCATATTAAAATAGAAACAATGGAGGCTAAGAAGTGTGGTATTAATCATTTGGACGCTGATGTTCTTTTGCCACCAAGGAAGCGTCTTCTGGCTGGATTGAAAAAACAGAGCATAGATGGGGATAACATTCCACTTTTAGCCTCCTTTTCACCTTCTTCACTGTCCCCTTCATCTTCTTCTCATTCTTCAACTTTTGAAAACTTCAATACACGGCTCAGTAGTTTATTGAAATATCACTCCAACAGTAAATTATCGCCAGACGACATAGTTGAGGCCTCAAGATTGGCAGCTACAGCTGCTGTGAAGGCTGCAGAGGCTGCAAGAACTGCAGCTGAAGAGAAAGCTGCCATTGCTGCTAAGGCAATAGCTGCAGCTAAAACTGCTTTGGAATTGGTTGCCTCTATTTCTGAGGATGCAGCCTCCCATGAAAATAATCTGAAGAAGAACAAGCTGAAGAAGCACGTTCCTGTACAGCTCCTTTATAAAAAATACCAACCAATAGAGAATTGTAAGAGAGACGAACAACTAGCCCGAAACTTGCATCGGGCTATAAATAGCTCTCCAAGGATCTTAAAAAACCCTCCGGGCAATGATTTGAAAGGCCATAAGCACAAAAGGTTTAAAACTTTTCCTGACTTGGAGAAAGCCGGAACGAGCAGTGGGGGTGTCATGCTAGAGTCGAATCTCCCTTCTGAGATCAATGGGCAAATTAAACCTGATGAAAAAGCTAGCATTTATGAACATTCTGGAAAATCTGCAATAGATAACAGCGAAGCTGAGACAAGCCAGTCAAAAGAGAGGGTTGGAGAAGATTTTTGCATCACTGGCAAGAAGAGGGGAAGAGTGAAATTAAAAAGGCTGCCTTTAAGCATTTGTTCCTTCAGAGATCAAGCGACTACCAAGGAAGAGACGGATATCGTTACTCCAGAATCAGTCGACGAATCCATTGAAAACCCCATTACATCAATGTGGAAATGCAAGGATTTCAAAGCTTCTGTTTGTGTTGAACAAAATGTCATGCAGTCATAATTGTAAAACTCATACATAGATTGCATTGGCAGCAGGTGGTTTCTGACTGAAATTGGTGTATTTTTCTCATAGAATGGGCCGTCGTGTCACTGATCGCCGTGCTCTTTGTCTTTTCTGCAATGAACTTGGCTGACCAAATGTAAATTCAGATGATTTGCTGGTTTGGATTCAGTTTATTGGGGGCAGAAAGTTGAAGGTAAGGGGATGCAGATTGCAGACCACAATACAAGAGGGAAGACATTATTGCCTATCTGCAAGGCAAAGACTTGGAAAGAAGGGCCGTGAGTTGACTATGATTCAGCTTTGATTAATGATCTTGAGTGCAACTTTTGAAATTGATCACGATATCTCTCTTTTTGAGTGTTTCAAGCTCTTTGTTCTTGTTAGATAATGTTATATTAGCATCTATACAATCTAGTTTTACTTTTTTACCTCATTTGTAATTTTAACTATTTACAATATATTCTCTTAGAATATACATCTAAGTATGAATATTTTTTGTATGAAATCTAAGAATTCTTCTTCTATCAATTTGAGCCTTGAAAGAAGATAATTGTCGTATTGCTTCCTCTTCAAAGAAGTTACTTGTTGATTTCTTTTAAATTTATTCTTTGGTGCTGACACGAAATAAGCGATGAGAATAATGAAAATATTTTAGATCGGCGGATTTTTAGGGATTACCCGAAAAATCAGATTCATGACGAACTTTGGACGCTTGGATCTCGCAAACGGGAGTGAAATTTTTAATGAAATTTGGAGGGTATCTTGGTGAATGAGTGTAGGATGGATCCTCCAAAAATGATTAGGATCTCACAGACGGAATGAGAATTACGCCGAAAATGGTGAAGGCGGTTAATAGGAAAAACTAGGGTTTTCTCAATAGATCCGAGAAAACAGGGATGAAGTTGAAACGATCGTATCTTGGAAACGGAGGTGAGTTTGAGGCTGAAATTTGGAGGTTTTCTAAATGGATGAGGGTAGAAGAATTCTTCCAAATTTGGCGAATTTCTCATAGATGGTTTGGGGGTTGTGCATGCGAGATGGAAGATGGATGTGCATTGACCGGATACAGAATATTGCGGTAAAAGGTGGTTCCTTTCACGTAAAAAAAAATGGATGTTTGAGCTGATGATCCACACTCTCACCCTTAGATCATGAAGATGACTGAAGAAATGTGGTAAGGATATGTTGTCCTAGCTCGGAAGGATGACCAACTCTGGTTATCTCTCGGTGGCCAGAATATGGATTATGGAGACCGAGTCTTTGGAGGAAAAAACTCCAAAGGGGGAGATTCACCATTTGAAAAGAAAATCTTCTAAATTCAAATCTGAACTGATTACAAGCTGCAAATGGAAGATTTAACAAGTCATTCACGAAATCCTAGCCCTCAAAGCGAAGTAAGAATGTGCCCAATCGGATGGCTCACAAGCTTTCCCGCTTTGGCCCATTACGTAAAAAAAAAAAAGATGGTGAAGCCTTTGATTTCTTCTAAAGAATAGCTTCAGCCACGTGAGCAGCTTTATATATATATCATTTTCTTTGGCTGCAAACTCTAGCTTCCTTTTCAATTTGGCCTTGGGCCGAATTGGTAATAAAGAAGTTGAGAAATCCAAGCCGGGTAGCTTGCTTGCACTGGGCTCTCGGTAATTATTGTAGCTGACTAAGCAAACGGCGTTTGATTTTAACGTTCCACCCCTCTTTGGAAAGCTTGAGGAAGTAGCTACCTTTCGTCAGAAGACGTTGTTGTGATTTAAGGCCTAGAAGATCTTCAAAAAGGCTCAAACAGCTTTGGAGGTCCAACTGAGCCGAATCCAAAACGTGTTTCTCATTCTTAGTTGCTTTGACAACTAGCATGTGATCTCTTCTCCACCAAAAGGCAGTCAAGTTGGCGCCTAAATGGGCTTTNTACCTCATTTGTAATTTTAACTATTTACAATATATTCTCTTAGAATATACATCTAAGTATGAATATTTTTTGTATGAAATCTAAGAATTCTTCTTCTATCAATTTGAGCCTCGAAAGAAGATAATTGTCGTATTGCTTCCTCTTCAAAGAAGTTACTTGTTGATTTCTTTTAAATTTATTCTTTGGTGCTGACACGAAATAAGCGATGAGAATAATGAAAATATTTTAGATCGGCGGATTTTTAGGGATTACCCGAAAAATCAGATTCATGACGAACTTTGGACGCTTGGATCTCGCAAACGGGAGTGAAATTTTTAATGAAATTTGGAGGGTATCTTGGTGAATGAGTGTAGGATGGATCCTCCAAAAATGATTAGGATCTCACAGACGGAATGAGAATTACGCCGAAAATGGTGAAGGCGGTTAATAGGAAAAACTAGGGTTTTCTCAATAGATCCGAGAAAACAGGGATGAAGTTGAAACGATCGTATCTTGGAAACGGAGGTGAGTTTGAGGCTGAAATTTGGAGGTTTTCTAAATGGATGAGGGTAGAAGAATTCTTCCAAATTTGGCAAATTTCTCATAGATGGTTTGGGGGTTGTGCATGCGAGATGGAAGATGGATGCGCATTGACTGGATACAGAATATTGCGGTAAAAGGTGGTTCCTTTCACGTAAAAAAAATAGATGTTTGAGCTGATGATCAACACTCTCACCCTTAGATCATGAAGATGACTGAAGAAATGTGGTAAGGATATGTTGTCCTAGCTCGGAATGATGACCAACTCTGGTTATCTCTCGGTGGCCAGAATATGGATTCTGGAGACCGAGTCTTTGAAGGAAAAAACTCCAAAGGGGGAGATTCACAATTTGAAAAGAAAATCTTCTAATTCAAATCTGAACTGATTACAAGCTGCAAATGGAGGATTTAACAAGTCATTCACGAAATCCTAGCCCTCAAAGCGAAGTAAGAATGTGCCCAATCGGATGGCTCACAAGCTTTCCCGCTTTGGCCCACTACGCAAAAAAAAAGAAAGATGGTGAAGCCTTTGATTTCTTCTAAAGAATAGCTTCAGCCACGTGAGCAGCTTTATATATATATATATCCTTTTCTTTGGCTGCAAACTCTAGCTTCCTTTTCAATTTGGCCTTGGGCCGAATTGGTAGTAAAGAAGTTGAGAAGTCCAAGCCGGGTAGCTTGCTTGCACTGGGCTCTCGGTAATTATTGTAGCTGACTAAGCAAACGACGTTTGATTTTAACGTTCCACCCCTCTTTGGAAAGCTTGAGGAAGTAGATACCTTTCGTCAGAAGACGTTGTTGTGATTTAAGGCCGAAAAGATCTTCAAAAAGGCTCAAACAGCTTTGGAGGTCCAACTGAGCCGAATCCAAAACGTGTTTCCCATTCTTGGTTGCTTTGACAACTAGCATGTGATCTCTTCTCCACCAAAAGGCAGCCAAGTTGGCGCCTAAATGGGCTTTACATGGCCATGCACAAAAGTTCAAATATAAATCTAAAGTTTGTTTGCAAAAATTAAACCTAAAGTTAAGTGTTACATCTTGTATTTCAAAGGGAACATGCTCCCTCCTTCATGAACCATCTTGTATAAATCTAAAGTTTGTATTTCAAAAATTAAACCTAAAGCTTGAGAAAGTAGCCAAGTGTTACTATAATTTATTTACATGGCCCTCAACTTTCATATTTGAAGTATTATTGAGGAAAAATCATAATGCATAGTAAATTTGAAAATAGTATACATACCGGTAAAATTTTAAGTCAACGAATTGAAAATTATAAAAAGATATTATTTTTAATGCAAAAGCAATAAACATTTTATATCGTGTTATGAATAGCGATTAATTTAATTAAAACTACAAAAGAGAGACAATTTATGGTACCAAAAATAATCCAAGTGTCGTTGCGGAGAGGTCTTGTCAGAGCGAATATGTGACATTCTCGTACAGTGCGGGTTTCGGAAGACTTTCCTCCTCGTTTTCTTTGGTGAGTCAATGAAGATAGTCACCTATAACGTCAATGGTTTGAGGCCTCGAATCGCACAATTTGGTTCCCTCCTTAAGCTTCTTGATTTATTAGATGCTGATATCATGTGCTTTCAGGTTAATTTTGCTTTAATTGTTTCAGCAATTACACTTTTTTGTCGTTTTTTCTTTTGTGCTTCGTAATCTGATTTCAATTTTCTCATATCGCCTGTTTGCGCCGTATTAGGAAACGAAATTGAGGAGGCAGGATTTGAAAGCAGACTCTGTGATGGCTGATGGATATGAATCCTTCTTTTCGTGCACCCGCACTTCCGAAAAAGGTCGCGCTGCCTACTCAGGTAAATGATTTGCAACAAATATTTGAATATCAATGAGGAGAACTAGAAGTCGTCTTCTTAGTGAAACGCGTCTATTTCTGTGTTCAATAGTCACGGCTTTGCTCCTGTTAACAGAACTGATCACAAATTGTGCTTCTTTTTGGTTTAAAATTGGATAGGCGTTGCTACCTTTTACAGAGTAAAATCAGCATTTTCAAGCAGTGAAGTGTCTTTGCCCGTTGAAGCTGAAGAGGGCTTTACTGGACTTTTAAGCAATCCTCAGTTCGGGAAGGGCGAAAGACCTGAGGTTGCAGAATGGCTAGAGAATTTCGCAAGAGATGAGATTATCAAGGTCGACAGTGAGGGACGTTGTGTTATCACAGATCATTATCATTTTGGTGAGTTAACACATCTTGCCAGTAAATGCCACGTTAGTGTTAGTCTGGTTGATGTATTGAATTAGGCGTATTAGTTCACATTTTGATCCAGTTTAGGATGGACCTCGAATGCCATATTCAACTTTTTCCTGTTAATGTCAAAATTTAAACAAGTCATATATTATTTTTCTGATTTTTCTTTTCCATGATGAGGCGTTTGTTGGAATAATATTCTGATTTTAACAGTTCTATTCAATATTTATGGACCCGGGCTGACAGTGACGATACAGAAAGGGTACAGTTCAAGCTCAACTTTTTCAATATATTGCAGGTAACAATTATTGACAAGTGCTTGATATATTTTCTTCTTTAATTTGTATTTGATTAAATCCTTATAGTAGGGAAGATGGGAGTCTCTTTTGCATTGTGGAAGAAGGATAATTGTTGTTGGTGATCTTAATATTGCACCCACTTCTATGGATCGGTGTGATGCAGGACCAGAGTTTGAGAATAATGAGTAAGCAGATTAGTGCCTTGTGGCCTTAATGAATGCTATGATGGATCTATATTTTCAATAAAATTGGAAGTGATTCTTGGAAATTTCTTTTATTCTGAGTAATGTAATTGAAGTCTGATTTCAGTCAAGCGTTGACAATTATTTTCATATTGCCAAAAAGCTAATCAACAAACAGTGTTGGATGAAAAAGGACTACCTTTTCATGAAATAACTGTTATAATGCTTCATAATTGAGTAAATTAAAACGTGTAGTAAGTAACAATGTATACAACATGCTTGAAACTGTTTTTTTGGAGTTTTTATGTTTCCATGTACTTCAACCAAAGTTTGATTGTTGCTCTATTAATCATGTTGATAAATGTTATCTGTGTACAGATTCCGAAAATGGTTTAGATCTCTTCTAGTGGAGCATGGAGGTTATTTCTCAGATGCCTTCAGATCTAAACATCCCGATAGGTTTAATGTCTTTTTACTGTATTCCGCGTTTGATGAAAAATCATTTTGCAGGAGTCTATATCTCTCATATACCATTGCTAATTATTGTTTTATTTCTTGTCTTCTCAAGTAATTTTGAGAAAAATTTAGTTTAATTACCATTTGGTATGATTTTTTTTATGGCAATGGACTTCATAGTTTGAGTTCATATGCAAGCACAGAAGAGTATGATAGTTCTATGTGGAGTAATTTCTTTGTTCGTGTGGCTTTTTTCTTTTTGTATAGAAGAGATGCATACACTTGCTGGCCTCAAAATACAGGTGGTGAGGTATTCAATTATGATAGTAGAATTGACCATATTCTATGCACTGGATCGTGCCTACATCAATTCCCCAACCAACAAGGGCATGATTTTGTGACTTGCCACGTTACGGAGTGTGAAATATTGACCCAATACAAGCGTTGGAAAGATGGAAATTCCTTTAGGTACATATTTAATCTATCCAGAAAAATGGGTAATTATGAGTTTGATGCTTTTAAAAATAGTATGTGTAGCAGAGAAGGTTCATTTTGATTTTGTCTTGTACACACAACTTTATTATATCCTTTTCTAATGTTAATCTTTTTTATGGAATCACGAATGCTATTTAATCCTTTTTTACAGAATCAAGGATGATTTTTCTCTTGTATAGAGGAATGCATACTGGAGAGTTTAAAAATGCTTAAACCAAATAGAGTTTTTTATCAGCATTTATAAACACACCCACTTTGACGCAATTATAAACACACCCACTTTGACGTTAAATTCTTTACCTCTTTGCCATAAGCTAGCACAAATCGAACCATCTTTACAGTCACAACCGAAGTGATTGACTGAAAGGACAGCACATAAGTAATGATTTACATCCTCCTTGTCATTCAAATATGAAGTACATCTATTAGGAAATGCAAATCCTCTTCATTTAAAATTGTCAGATGATATAAAAGCATACCTAAATATTTAAATAGTTTTGGACGGTGAGTGGTTCCAACATTCACCTTGTCTCCACAACTTACAATATTCTAGCTAAATGCTCAATTTTTTTCTATTTTCGTTGTATGTTTTTGAATCATTAAGCTATTTACCAAAGTTTAAAACTATTTTGAACATTGTATAGTGTTGTTTTTCACTTATACATCAAGACACTTGATCATTTTTTAGCATATATCAATGTTGTCTTACATGTCATAATGAAGCCAGGGATATTGTTTTCGCTTCTTGCCTTTCTACAGATGGAAAGGAGATCGAAATGCCAAGTTAGAAGGTTCTGATCATGCACCTGTTTATATAAATTTATTAGAAATGCCGGATATTCCCCAACACAACACTCCTTCCTTGTCTGCCAGATATCATCCAATGATTCACGGCCTCCAGCAACTCTTGGTTATTTCTTGAATTTTTCTCACTACATTTTCGAATTGAAATATTTTCTTTATTGGGAATCTTACATTTGCTGTTTTCTATTGTGATGCTGTTTTTATTTATCTATAATTTGAAAGTGCCTTTACTGAAGGAAAGTTATTCTTTGCATAGTTGTGTGGAAAAGTATTAGTGATCGCATAGATTGCATCCTTTGTATCATTCTAGTCTTCAAACATGATTTGATATTGCCAAAGAAGCCAACAGAATTGATCTCAGAGAGGAAAGCATATTGATAACTAGATATTTGTATTTTGTTAGGATATGGGTACTGCTTAGATTGCCTGTTGTGTTAGCATATTGAATGTGATAAATATTCATAATAAGATCCATTATCTTTGAATCTCGAAGATTTAAATATCAGAATTAATCTCAGATTTTAAAAAAAATTATTATCTACTCTGATTAGTATATAAGCTGGCACATTCCGACTTATTAATTTTTTTTGCTAGCGTATGATTTTCGAAACTTCCCTTACTATTTCAACCATACTGTCCTTAATTGCTTATTTTTTCCATGGATTAAAGTTTGTGTATCAACATTTTATTTAACCAATAGATTTGATTAGCCATGCATGTGTTGATCAAAAAGTTAAATTCCTATTATTCCTGCATATCACACTTTTCTCATCTCATAGGATATTTTTGTTGTATCTGTTGTATACACTGCCATGACCTTAGCTAATTACTATTGCAGTATCATTGTTAATGAAAAGAAAAGCTACTGAAGAAACGATAAACTGCAATAGTACGAGTTCATTTGATCAGAATATCTCTGCACTGGACACTTGTAGCACATCTCAAGTACCTCTTCACTTGTCTTTTACTTCGTCAAACCCTGAATCAGGCGGCACGTTCCAAAGATATGACAGAATGACAAGGGCTCCACTAATGACAATCCATGTGGGTTTGAAACCAAGAAAAGAAAGCGCCAACTGTCTCAAATGTCGTTGAAATTTTTCTGCAGAAGTTCTGATGTTGAGAATGATTCTGACGGCTCTGGAGCGAAAGTTACATTCTTCGAAGCAGAAGTCTCTCAATCTAGTAAACATTCTTGCAAATCTCTTCGTCTAGGCTTGAAAAGTCGTAGTTTGGAGGACAAATGTATTCTGCTCAAGGTCGGGAAGAAGAAGATGCACAAATCTATTCACAGAAAAAGAGAAAAATGATAATGGTTTATGGAGAGGCGAAGGATTCAAAAAGTTATGCAGAATAGTATACCTGTTTGCAAAGGACATAGTGAACCTTGCGTGACTCGGATTGTGAAGAAACACGGTTCTAATTTTGGACGCCGATTTTATGTTTGTGCTCAAGCTGAGGTATACCACATTTATCAATATTTCTCTTCCAATATAGTAAAAAAATTTCTTTTGGTGACTGAAACTCTTCATTGGCGTTGAAGTGGTGATTTGCAATGATAATTCATTGAATTTACTAATGGGGAAGGTGAAAATCTGCTAACCAGTCTGACTTTCCCTTTCCTTCAGGGACCTGCTTCGAATTCAGATGCGAATTGTGGTTTCTTCAAATGGGCAGCTTCAAAAAATCGGCACCAATGAAAAAGGTGAATGAATTATAGTATTATCTGTACAATTTTCTGTAATTAGTTTCCGAAGAACTTTTTTAAAGAACTGAATTCGTATCCCCATCGATTACTTTAACCTAAGACCATTTAGAAAAATAAAATTAACCCTACAAATAAGAGAGGGAGTATCAATGTATAATAAGCTTTCACAATTTACTCTGGACAGACTTGTGGATTATAGAAAATGAGTTTGACTTGTGAGTGAGGAAAAAATAATAATTGTTTCTTTTGGTAAAATCTGTCTCATTTTCCATACTTTGTTTCCATCTGCTGTAGAAGTTTGATAGGATGAATTTGCATCCACTTTGAACTTCCCCAATCTCTAAGTCAACGTATCCCCCTTTTTTAGAAATTTGATTATATAGGTTTATCAAATCTATAGATTCTTGTCTGTCATCCTCAACACATTTAATAGATTAGAATATTCCTCAAATGATATCTATCAACACTTCATTTAAATAATAATACAAGATGGAGGGGGTTGGGTGAATCTAAAGATTAGTGTAGAGTGGCCTGCCTTTAGTGTTGGAGTACAGAAAATGACAGCTCTCCTGGCATATAATAGATAGATAACCAAAGCTGACTAGATGTCGATTATATAGCCAGCCAATAGAGATTAGAGGGTGTACAGTTTCTTAAAATTAAGCTAGCTCTAGGCTCTTCCTTTATGTGTTGGGTCTTTGATGACCCAAACTTCACTAAAACCATATTTAACTTAAAAAATTGCATCTAATTTGACCTTTCACTGCCACTAGAGTTGCTATACTGCTCGACAATAATTGAGTGCCTCTTTTTTTCATCTATTACCCCTCGCAAAATAAGAAAATACATATGAACAACATGAGACGTTTTATTGGCAAACATTGGTTTACAGATAATGAATTATTTTAGTATATTGTCGCGTCAAAAAGTGAGAGTAACCTGTAAATACATGGTAATTCTTGCATAGACAGATGGTTCATCGCAACTAAATAAAGTTTTCCAAGTCCTAAATAAAACCGATCACAGTACATGGTCACATAATCATTTGCTATTTATTATTAGTGTAAATATAAATCATAAATGTTTTTGCAGTGGATATTTCGAATATTCTATTAGCATTGAACACCTTGAATGTTGAAATACTTTTTTTTTTTAAATTTGTATACATATAATTGTATTTATTGTACTTTTATTGTATATTCATGTATTTGGTGCATTACTTAATCTTGTATTTTAGAAATATTGAGAATTAAATCTAAAAATCTTTATTTAAGGCTTCTCTTACTTGGCTGTCGATTGAATGAACAATGAACGTTCAAACCATGGAATAAATGAATTAGTTATTCACACAGAAAATTAATGGTAATGAACTAGAAACATGTAATATGAGAGGTAAATAAATATCAAAATTAACTCTATTACACATCAAAATAAACATTATGCTAAGTAAATAGTGTAATTCTTGGTATTTAGAATTAATAATGAAGTACAAAATCAAAATTTAAACTTGAGGTTTGGTATTATAGCAAATAAACTCCTAAAATTTAAAAGCAACACCCTAAACCTTCATGAATAACCACTCCACATTGCGTCAACCATTGTTATGTAATCTTCTTTTCGAGTTGCCTTATCACGCGGAAGCTAGAGGCCTTCATACCGGAAACATTAGGCAGCTTGCTCAAAGGGACGGGTTCCCACCACCTTCACAGCAAGAAGGTGGCATCGAAAATTCAAGGCTCTACGTGCTAAAAATTACAAACAAGACAAAAACAGAAAACTCAAGGTCCAAACGTGGCAAAAATTTAAAAACCGAAGCCCAAGTCAACAGGAATGAGAGTGAATCAAACCATTAAACCGAAAACTAAACTTGCACCAAACTAAAAAACTGAGGTTACTAACGATTTGGTTTGAATTTAGATTTCTAAAATTGAACCGACTTCAATTCCACCCTTCAACGCACGAAATTCGACTGATACCTTCGCTACCCGTGAGCACATATCCCTCCTACACGCGATGCATAAATTGGAGCAGATGGCCAAAGCAAAGATGAGATGGGAGGATAGGGTTGGGGCACTCACATCCTTAGAATTCAGTTAAAGGAGACCCAAACCCTTCTTGGTGCAATTACCTCAGACAATGCACCCTTTTCATCCCTAAAGCCAATGATGCACCATAAGTTTGAGACTCTTTTTGTTTGAGGTTTCAAGATATCACACTATTTTGTAATATTTTGCAGCTCAACCCAGATTTTTGGATCACAACACCAACCTAACTATTGATTCACAACCGAACTATTATAGGGGATTTTTCGCCCCTAATTTTGAGGTTACAGCAGGGGTCAATCTAATTTAAAATTGGTCGCTTTCAAATGAAATATGATCACCCTTTTAAAAAAGGCTATCGTGAGTGTGTTCCATAGCAATGGTTGGCTTGTTCCCTAGAAATCTCAAATATAATAAGTATTTTTTAATCAAAGTGATCAGCTAAGATATGCAATATTTTAAAAACTAATCGAGATGATTAAGACAGATAGGCGAAATTAATTTGTTAACGGAGTCCGACCAATTTTTCCTACATTTAACCATAAGACTCTTCATTAGAGATCTATTATCAGCTCGGCCATTTTGTTTGATGGATTTAATTTTCACATTGTAAAACCCTAACTTTGAACAATTAAACTTGAAAAATCGACCCTTTCAATAAGTTCGATCCCGTCTTTCAAATTTTGAAAATTAAGGTGATTTTGACCGTGCCATTCAAATGTTTCGGGTCGTTATGCGGACGCTTTAGCATTACAGTAGATTTGAAAACAAGAAATAAAACTTTTAACATATGATTTTTAAATAATTGTGACAGTAATTGTTTTGGTGATCGTGATAGAATTCATACGTTATCAAGCTAGAACAACCCATAGTTTTGCTGCACATGGAACCCTAAAAAACAAATATTTTGTACACTTTTCAACCACTATTATAAAAGTGTTGTTTTTACAACGTTATTTGATTTTATTTTATTTTATTTTGGGACCTTAATGGCTGCCGTTGGATTGAGCATCTCACTCTTCAGGATAATCATTAACCGGGGTAGAGACAGCCCTAACCGTGGTTAGAATTGTATTCCTGATTCTATATGTACCCTCTCCTTCCCTCTCCCACTCCAACAAGGTCCTGCTCTCGTTATGCTCAGCTCCTCGCCCCTCCTCGGGTCACCGACTTTCATCGGCAGGGACTCTCCGCCGCCGTCTCCCCGTGTCAGTTTCCGACCACCTCAGGCCTTCGCCGCCTCCACCTCCGCCTCCAGTTCTCCGCCGGAGGAGTATGCGTCCTCGTATCTGAGCCCTCGCGCCTCGCCTCCGAGCTCGTCTCTCTACGAAATTCTTGGAATATCCACCGGAGCATCGTCCCAGGAGATCAAAGCGGCTTACCGTCGGCTGGCGAGGATATTCCACCCGGACGTGGCTGAGGTCGATCGCAAGGATTATTCGGCCTTCGAATTCATGAAAATTCGGGATGCTTATTCCACCTTATCCGATTTTAAAAAACGCGCTGATTATGATAGGAGACTACTATGTCAATCCCGTCAGTTAACTTCTCCGAAGACTTCCACTGGATTTTCCGGATATGCTGGCCGGAATTGGGAGACCGATCAGTGCTGGTAGCGAGATTGAATCGACGAGTTAGAATATCGGCCGGAAGACACCAAAAGAAGAGCACGAAAAATCCTCAGGAACAGTCTACTGATCAATACATATTAAAAATATATGAAAGCACGTCCTGTGGAGGAGAGGATGGATCTCCAAGGGCGAAGGAAACAGAGTGGAGAGATGAACACGATCTTCGCCTCCTCCGGCTTCCAAATTTCTGGTGCATTGCTCAGAAACATGAATTTTCCATGGGGGAGATTCTAAAGCCCTCAATTGGACAGGCCTTCATCTGTGAATTTCCATGGTTTCTATTCTCTCGAGTTATGTTGAAAAGTCAAAGTTGAAGAAATTGGTGACTGACTCATCCTGGTAATAAACCCAGTTTTTCTGGTAATCTAACAACTCAGACTCTAAAATATAAGATGAACAAAACCAAACACAGCAAGCTCTAAACAACGTGCAAGAACTGCGCCATAGCAAGTGTTGTGTCGCGACTTGCTCACTTGCACGATGCGGGGACTCGCACGAAGAAGATACTTGTGTTGTTGGTGCATCACACAGCGTGAACCATCTTTATTGTCGTTCGTTCATTTAAGATTATGGAGTTTGATTCGATGAAGTAGTTAAAGCTTTGAATGCTACATGAATTTAATCCTAATTTTATATCATTTAATTCTCTAAAGAATTAGGAGGCTAAATGAAATTGAAGCGTGGATATTATGGTGAATAATTGAATGTGGTGACCCCACTTGAAGAAGAACAGCCTCTTCTCCTTGGGCCCATTTCAAAGATTTTTGGCTCCATACATTCTTATACGAAATTAGCTAATTGGAGAAAGATAGTCTTGGTCATTACATCGATTCATTTTCCAAGATCACCGTATTCATTTTTATGCGATAATTAGCGTTATTTGTTTGTTACCACATTTAAAAAAACGCAAAATAATGCAGTTATGGCGTCGAATTCTCAAGTTGTTTTCTTCGTCTTATTTTGTATTTTATTTTGCTATTGTTTTAGACCAAGTAAATTAAAAAAAAAAATTGATTTTTTGGAGCCACTGAAAATCCAAAAAAATAAATAAATAAAATTTAATTTGTGAATGTGCAATAATCATCCACCTCCAATGTAGCCCACGCATTTGACTATTCGCGCATGCATGGTGGATGGCCCTTTCAAACACAGCGTTTGATCTCCACTAGTTAACTTCTCAATCATCCCACGTTACAACCTTAGTTTATGGAGCTTCAATTATTTGCACTCGAACATATTAGTTTCATACGATCAAGCTGTCTACGAGGGACGAGAATCCTCCTCTCCCATGTCTCGATCGTAAATTTATGGCAAAAAATTAATTTTTATCTCGATAAATAAACGACAAAAAATCAATGAAAAACACATGATTATTTCATAACACTTCCGGGAGATTTGTTTCATTCTTGTCTTGTTCCACGGTACCCTTCTAGAAGCTCTAAAGAGTCGAGGAATTTAATTGAGACCAACAAAAAATGAGAGAGACTTGTTTGTCTCCAAATGCTCTGGAAGATAATCAATTTGAACTGATAATAATAGACTGTCTTTTACTGGCATAACAAGTTTCGTTAGAACCAATGTAATTGAGCGCACGTATTAACAAATGTGTACATTTACTAACATCAATATATGCACCTCAATGTGTATGTAACCGTCCATATGCATCTGGTGGGTGTGTAGGTGCAACTACACTTTAGGACAAGCATTCGTTTGTAAATTGAAGAAAAATAATTCAAATGGGTGTTCCGGATACTCCTAACTAAAAGGTGAACTTGCAAAGATGGACTGCTATATTTGTTTTTGAATTTGAGGATGCAAAGAGTATTTTAAACAAATGGTCAATTAGATCTGTGTAATTTGTTGGTCCTGGACTTACGATTCTGGAAGTGAAAGCACCAAAGCAAATTAGAAAGCAGATGGAAGGGCTCAAAAGCAAGCTTACAGCCTGGGAGCAAATACATTCAGGGTTTGTTTTTTCAATTTCACTCCAAGCATTCGAATTTCTTAATATATCGCACTTCAGGGTCGATTTAATGTTTATTTCTTGGAAATGAGCACCTAGAATTTGACATAATTTCAATGTACACACAATTGTTACAATTTATATTAAGTACACCAATTCTGTTAAAGTAAATATGAGTTTCTTTTTATTCACTCTGTATTTGATTGTGATGATTTTTATGATGACAAAGTTCCAAACTACCTATTGTTACCAAATTGTGCAAATTATGGAGGAGAAATTGATCGGGAAGACAAAATCATCCGAAGCAATGAAGAAACAAGCTTGAATTCAACGGAACTGACGAATAACAATGACTATAACATTGTAGTGTATGTTAAAATTATGTTAAGTTCAAGATATTTTGACTAAGATCATTTTTTTAAAGTATCGCAGCAAATACTATCATACTTAAGACAGTAAATTGATAAATAAATATATTATATTATATATATATTTCATTAATAGTTTGACATGTCATATATTCTTAGGAGTGGGTACATTTCGGTCTCACCTAATTTTATCCTAAAATGGAATTGAAAAAAGATTGCGGTCCTGGTCCAGGTTTGCCGATTCCGACATATTCTCATTGATAGATGTAATTTTTAATTGTATACTGAACAAATCATGAGAAGTATGAAATTATTTTGTAAAACGGAACCAACAAAATCTCATTAATCTCAAAGCAATTTGCAATCGTGTTATGTAATGACAACGAGAGTTAAAGCTTCAAAAAAATGTAAATATTTGTAAATTGAACCTTTTGAATCGAAGCTAAAAAGTGAAATCGGAAAGCTTTGAAATACTATGCAAGTTTTCTCAAATCAAGTGGCAAAGTTCTAAAAGAGAAATTGTGAAGTATGTTCTGGAACTCAATGTTGGACTTTATGGAGTCTAATGTAACTCCAGGTTCTTTTTTGCGGTTCAACATGTTATCAACCCATGTTCCTCTATTTCTTTTAGGCCCATGTTTGTAATCCTAATTCTGTAAACCCTAATATATTTGCTGATGATACCGCCGTAGAGGTACACTGATTGGTGTTACCACGAAAATCCTCCATGTATTATTATCTTATTTCGTATTCTTAATCGTTGTCGGTATTCGAGATCCTAACACTCAACACACTGTCATAAACGTTGGACATTGTTGCGATTTTCGAATAACATTTTATGAACATGAAGCGAATATGACTATTTGTAACTGTGAAAGGGTAATTGAAACAGAGGAAAAGCGAAGATAAAGATTGAGCCCGACTCGAGAAAAAGAATTGAACAAACAATGAAATTTTCAAACCTGAACCGGATCAAAGTGAATACTGACTTTGAAGTCCTTTCGATACTTCAAACACTTCAGTTTTTGAATCCGACAAAACCATTTGATGAATCCGTGGATCGTAAAAATCGTTATTTTTTTTGTTTCTTGATTAAGACTAGTGCATCTTTGAATATCATTCCTTTTTTGATGGCCAGAAGATTTATTCCTAAAAGGAACGCAAGCAGAACGAATCTCTTGGACCCAGTAAGGCTGTTAGGTGGCCAAAATAATCACTCTTGGACCCAGTATTGACGTGCATGCTTGACTTGATCAGTTATCAAAATTTGCTAAATCGATCATAACGGTCCGTTGGTTCCAAACTTGACCCAACCCTAACCATGCTCACCTATGTATGTCATCATGTTTTTGTTTTGTTACTTTTAACATATTTGTCAATTTAGATAGCAATATTTATTAATTTGGCTAATCTAAACGACAAGAAGAGAAATGTAAGAAATTGTATCAATAAATTTGAATTTTTAATATTTTTTATCACTTATTATCATGTATTGATGAAATTTTTTAACTGAATAATAAATTTGATATTTATTTTTATTTAATTCAATAATGCATTCCATACTATTATAATAAATAACAACTCATTACTCATTTTAGTACATGTCAATGTACTCTTTCGAGATTAGTCCTAAAACAACTCACCATGCTTACTGAGTAGGCCAAATCTAGCTTTATACATAACATAGCATAAACAGTGCTACCAAATATGTTAGAATATAGAATTTTTCTCATAAATGCGCCATCATCAACTGTCTTTGGACTAAACTCCTTATTCAACTTAAACTGAGCTCCTAAAAGTGTCTCCTAGTGATAGAGTTATCAATCCCTTCACATTGAGCTCAATTTAAGACACTATACCTTCACATTAATCAAACTTGCTTTTAACAAAGCCAATTTCTCTATTATAGTTGTCAATTTTTTTGGCCCACAGTCTAGGAGATTGTTTAAGCCATACAAATACTTGTGTAAGAGACATACCTTAGAATTGTCTCCTTTTACACATCCCTCCGGCTAAGAAACATACAGCTCTTCATCAATGTCTCCGTGTAGGAAAGTTGTTTTAACTTTTATCTGTTGTAGCTCTAAATTTTACACTGCTACAATGGATAAAAACAATCTAATTGAAGTTTGTTTAACTATCGGAAAGAAGATCTCTATCCTTATATTTCGGCTTAGAGTCTTCTTGACAGTCATCTTTAATTTTGTAGACTCATTTAGTACCGATTAATTTATTTCCTTCCGACTTTACAACTAGAGACCAAGTGCTATTCCTTGATAACTTCAATCCATTGTTTCGAATCTGCTCTAGATACTGCTTCGTCAAACATTAATGCTTATGAGCGTGCGAGATCAGCTGAAACTTGTAGGGCATTGTTAAGTCTTGAAGAAAACTTAATTATGTCTATCAAATTTATAAAAAATGCTAAACCTTAAGTAATAAATTGAGGAATTTTATGTTGGAATCTGTATTTGGTGTTGCAGCTCACGTTACAGCACATAATCCGCGGGCAGCTAATGAAATCACGTTAATTTTGGCAATTTCGAGAATTATGTTGCATGTTCGATTGATTTCCTTTTATGCAGAGATTATGCTCGATAAGAATGGAAAGTGGGAGCTGAAAAGAGATAAGATTAGAGGAATTTAAATGACAAAATTGGCGAATTGGAGAGAGAAGAAAATCTCCACAAATCAAGGGATTCCTAATTCGGTTTTGGAAAGAGAAGAAAAACCTCACAAATCAAGGGATTCTTAATTCGGTTTTGGAAAGAGAAGCTAACTGCCACAATTTTAAATAGAGAGTCAAATCCCGAAGAAGAGATAATATTCAGATCGGGGAAGAGAGCGGGAGATAGACGGAGACGCAGCCACGCCGTGCAAATTGAAACTGATAACCGGAGCCGATTCAAGAACTTGCAGCACGCCACCAGGGTTTTGAAGAAAGCGACGGTGAATCTGTTTATATCTTTTTAGCGTACTGTAATTATGCTTACCAAATATATTTGCGTTGTTTTTAATTCAAACATGAGCTAAGTTTTTATTAGGTTGGATTTAGGAAGTACCCGTTTACGATTTCTCGGTTTTTAGCCATTTTATTAATTTAACTAGATCTTAATTGTTTATCGTGTATAATCTGGACGCCACAGTTATAACGAAATTAGTGAGATCTAAAACGCCATTAGAAATCACATAGAAATTGGTTAAATTACTCGGGTTGTTAATATTTGTTTTGAATTTTAACAAAATCATTTTTGTTTAACTTAAACGATATCTCGAGGGTAAATGATTATGATCTGTAATTAAAGTGTTTGGATCTCATTGTTCTTTCTATAAGATTGGAAGAATGTGAGAGAATAACCGAATAGGTAGGCGACGTCAGTCATCGATTATTTCGAATTCCTTTCCGTCAAAACGTACTGCAGCATAGGCTTACAGCCGTGAATGAATAAATGGAGAAACTTGAATCTAACCTTCATTTTTACTGAAGTTTGACTATCTTTCCTTAATTTATTTAGATTTTTATCTAGAAAACCATTCAAACTTTTTTTATCAATTTTTAATTAACTGTTTTACATTGTATTAATAAAACATTAGATTTCATTATCCTCGTGAGATCGATAATCTTTTAGATTGCTTGACTGTGGACTTGCGATTTTTAAAGACACATTCGCGCCCAACAGACATATATTATTATACCAGCATATCCTAACCTTTGACTGGCCTTATGACTCTCCTTGATCTGTCCCAAGTTATTTGGCAATCGATATATGTTTATTGGTCTGTTTCCTCAAGTATCTGATCTTTTTTTTGTTTTTTTTTTCATTTTCTACAAGGTTTTTCCAAATTTTAAACATATTAAACATCTGATCTTTCGAATTCAGGCAGTATAACCTTACCTTTCTCAAAAAGTCATAGTTAGAGTTAGAAAATATTGGCCTCCACCTTGAGGAGGAATTCTCTCTAGTCCCATAGATCGGAAGGTACATAATCTAGTACAACATATGTATGTATTGATGTCCCAAATTTAACTCTGGCCCTTTCACCAAGTGCACAATTCTCTCTTAGGATTTATGCATTTCATCCTTGTAGTAAATACTATTTTTGGAGCCTAATAAACTTCTTTAGCTGATATGACCAAATCTCTTATATCATGTGGAACGAACATCCTGAATCTAGAATCTATTATTTCTTGATTCTTTTTTGGAAGCAACTAAAACTTCTGAAGATTCAAAGCCTTCAGTGACTATTGATATATTTGCATAATCATTAGACTTCTCCAACATCTTCCTTTCGCGTTCAAAGTCGTCTTGACTTTATCCATAGTTAACGTTAGTTTACTACACGACATTGTGGTCAACGAAATTTCATAATGTGTCTACCTTATGAATAATTGTCCGATCTTCGGCCAATCTGCTCAGATAAGTTCTCTCTACCTTGCTGTCTCTCGATTGTAGTCAGCTGTAGTTGAATATCTCCAACTTTTACATATACGAGAGCTGGAACTTATAGTCCATTATAGAAGCTGAAGAATGATTCTACATCGTCTAGATCCTTCTCGATAAACTATTTTTAATCGCTCGTAACTATATTTATTTAACTGCTTCACAAGTTACGAAAAAAAACACCGATCTTATTTTTTTCAAGGATAAAACTAGACCAAACCATATTTATCTCTAGTTAAAACTGAAGGCTAATGATGCAGTACATAATTGTGATAATAATGTGTTTTCAAATTTTCTTATATAAAAATTAGTAATTATTATAATCTTAAGACTATTTTAATCTATTTTTTAAATTTATATTACATATTCTTATATTAATTGTTATGCATTTTATATAATTTAAATTATTTTATTTTATTTTATTTTCATGGTAAAACCTAAAATCGAACTGCACTAAGATCAGATTTTTAGTCAACTTATAATTATCTTTAAATTTTAAGAAATAAAATATATTAGATTGTTAATATCTTCTCTCAAAATGAAAGTTGAGTGTAAGTAGAACGGGGATAAAAGGAGGGGTTATACTTTGGAAAAGGTAGCGAGTCAAGCGCGTCTACCAAAAGCAAGCTCTTGCTGTGCTTCGTGGTTTATTCCTCGCACGCACACCAGCTGTACCACAAAGACGACCCCAAGATCCAATTCTCCTTCGATTTCAGCCGCCGCCCAATTCTGAATAATCTCTCTTTCAGTTTCATCGAGTTGAGCAGTCCATTCCGGAGAAACCCTTCTTTGTTTCCTGATCTGATCTCTTTTCTAGCCGCAATTTAACCTAAATTGGGATTTTTCGTCCGCCCGTGGTAGCCATGACGGACATCGTGAAGCTAATCTTGGCAAAGCCGATTCAAATAGCCGACCAAGTGACGAAGGCCGCCGACGAGGCTAGCTCGTGCAAGCAGGAGTGCGCCGAGCTGAAATCGAAGACAGAAAGGTTAGCGGGGTTACTCCGACAGGCGGCTCGAGCGAGCTCCGATCTGTATGAGCGGCCGACGAGGCGTATCATCGAAGAAACGGACCAAGTGCTGGAAAAAACTCTCGCTCTGGTTCTCAAATGCCGCGCTAACGGCATCATGAAGCGGGTTTTCACCATCATCCCCACCGCCGCTTTCCGCAAAATGTCCTCCCAGCTCGAAAATTCCATCGGCGACGTTTCCTGGTTGCTCCGAGTATCAACTCCGGCGGAAGATAGAGGCGGCGAGCATTTAGGTCTCCCTCCTATCGCAGCGAACGAGCCTATCCTGAGTCTTATTTGGGAACCGATTGCCACCCTTCACACCGGCACGCTGGACGATCGATCAGACGCAGCAGCTACTCTGGTTTCTCTTGCCCGCGATAACCCTCGGAACGGCAAACTGATCATTGAAGAAGGAGGTATTCCGCCATTGCTGAAGCTCGTAAAAGAGGGTAAACCGGAAGGGCAGGAAAATGCTGCTAGGGCAATAGGGCTACTTGGGCGAGACCCGGAAAAGGTGGAGTTCATGGTGCTCGCCGGAGTTTGCTCGGTGTTTGCAAAAATTCTGAAAGAAAGTTCGATGAAGGTTCAGGTTGTGGTGGCGTGGGCCGTGTCCGAGCTCGTAGCAAATCATCCAAAATGTCAAGATCTATTTGCTCAGCACCATATAATCCGCTTGCTCGTGAGCCATCTTGCTTTCGAAACCGTTCAAGAGCATAGCAAATACAACATAGCCAGCAAGGCAACCTCAATCCATGGCGTGATCATTGCCAACAAGCCCAGCGAAGAAGAGCACGGCCAGAATCGAATATCTCATCCAATTGGGAATCAAACCTCACATCAGATGCACGCAGTAGTTACAAATACAATGGCAATGATGTCCAAGTCCAAAGCTACCCAGCAAAACCACGGGACGAGTCAGAGCAACGGAAAGCACGGGCTTCCTCTTCCTCACCATCAGAATAATGTTTCTCATTCTGGTCCTAGCACCAAGGGGAGGGATCTTGAAGACCCTGCAACAAAGACGAAGATGAAAGCAATGGCAGCCAGAGCCCTTTGGCAACTTGCCAAGGGAAACTCGACCATTTGCCGCAGCATCACAGAATCAAGAGCTCTCTTATGCTTTGCTGTGCTGCTGGAGAAAGGGTCCGAGGAAGTCCAGTTCAATTCTGCAATGGCATTAATGGAGATCACTGCCGTGGCAGAGAACGATCCACAGCTAAGAAGATCCGCCTTCAACCCCACCTCACCCGCCTGCAAAGCTGTTGTTAATCAGTTACTGTTGATCATTGAAAAGGAGGATCCGAATCTCCTTATCCCTTGCGTGAAATCTATAGGGAATCTAGCAAAATCGTTTCGAGCCACGGAGACCAGAATCATCGGCCCCTTGGTGAGGCTTCTTGATGATAGAGAAGCTGAAGTTTCAATAGAGGCTGCAAACGCCCTCACCAAATTTGCTGGCTCTGAGAACTATCTCCACGTCGATCACTGCAAGGCAATCATAGGAGGAGGAGGGGCTAAGCACTTGGTCCAGCTTGTATATTTTGGTGAGCAAATTGTGCAGATTTCTGCATTGGTTTTGCTCTGCTACATCGCCCTGCATGTGCCAGACAGTGAGGAGCTTGCCCACGCCGAGGTGCTTACAGTTCTTGAATGGGCGTGCAAGCAGTCTCATATGACACAGGATGAACCTGTGGACGCATTGCTGCAGGAGGCCAGAGGAAAGTTAGAGCTGTACCAGACAAGAACCTCAAGAGTATTTCATTAACTCTCTAAACTAGATCATAGAAACGATCAGTCTTCCAATCATATAACATGTTAAGCCACTATTATGTTTCTCGTTGGTTTTGTTCTTTTCATTCTTGTGGGCTGTAATTAAAAATTGTGTTGTTGTGCGATTGTTTTGGAGCTTCTATTGCTGTTAGTCAAATGCTGCTTCATTCAATAATGAAAAGAAAAAAAAAAGAATTCATTCTCCACTAAATCAGTCTGAATTCAATCATCTTGAATACTATGTATTGTCATCATTCAAACAGGGTAATTTTATGAAGACCGACAAAAGCATGAATGATATCTGTAAAAGTGTGCTAAAGATGTCTCACAGGACTCTTTTTGCAAAGGCTACCTTAAAGAAAGAAAAAGAAATCCATTGGCATAAAGCAACCAAAAAGAGATTTAGTGATTCTCACTGTCCATGGTTGATAGAATATGATACTATATGAAGTAGATACTAAAAAATAACCAGAAACAGAATAGAACAAAGGAACTGCCAATCTACACCTATGCGGCCATTATATTTCAATCCCAACGAACAATTTATAGATAAACATTTTGAAAGACATCCCATTTGTATTGAAAAATCCCTTTCCCAAACTAAACACGGTAAGAAGGATCGAATTCAAAGATGTAGTTGAATTCATGAAGGTAAGCAGTTTGGTGAGCAAATCAATCCGCATTCAACTCCATTTCTGGATTTATTTTTCTTTCAATTGGCATTACCATAATATTGGTAATTCCGTCCCAAACGCATCAGCCAAAGTGTCGCTGATATATCCAAAATCATCGAACAACCGTACTCACATTCATTTTTTTTCCGGACGAATCAAAAGGAAAATTCGATGACGTTGACGGAAGAGCTCACAATTTTACACGGAGAACAGATCAAAATTTCTATATAAACAACGTATAAGACGGAGAGACTAGCAGGTGCGGCCAAACAAACGATTCGATCTCAAAGGAAATTGAAATAAAATTAAAGCGGGCCGCCATTGTAAGTATTTCGGAGGGAGAACTCACCTGAATTTTAACTCGTCGTAGGTTAGAAATTGCAGATGAACAGAACGAAGGGGAAATGCTTGTTAGCCGACGGAAAATCAGTTTTGAAAGGCCACCGTTGATATCTCCGTAATGCCCATGTCTTTTGATCCAGACCGTTGAAAGCCAACGCCGCGAGATCCACTTTGATAGCCGAGCTCATTAGGGGTGATTATTTTTTGCAAGAATCGAAATATGATATTTGATTCCTGTTCCGTTTTGGTTTATCCCATAACGAAATAATATAATTTATTTACATTTTTTATAACAATATAATTATAATAAAAAAATATGATGGAAAGTTTCAAAACTTGTAAACTACTAGACAACTTATTATAATTCTTTAATTATCAAAATTAAAATAATTAATTAAAAATACTTACATCATCTAAAATTCATAAAACTTTCAAGATAAACTCTCTTAATATTGTGGTTTGAATAAAATGTCAAATAAATATTTATTTGTGCGTATTCATACGATTTTATTAAAAATATGTATACTATTAAAAATTCTCATAATTTTAATATTTTGATACCTTTTTTTTCCTCAAATCAACTTGCAACTTAAATGAAAATATTATGAGAGTTTATTTTTCAAAGTTTTAAAATTTTGGATATGTATGTATTTTTAATGAATTATTTTTTATTTAACAATCAAAATATTATAGTAAATCATGTGATGTATAAGTATTTTTAATAAATTATTTTAGTTTGTACAGTTAAAATATTATAATAAATCGTGTAATCTTTTAAAATTTATAAAAAATTTCAAAATATATTCTTATTGTATTATGAATATATGGTAAACATTTTAAGTTATTTTAATAATATTTAAAATTAAAATATTATGAAAAGATTAAAAAAAAACACCACATTCTATCATGACAGACGGAGGGTGAATCACTCTCACGAGGGTCAGCTAATAAACTTACCTCCAACAGTATCAATTGAGCAGATAAAGAAGTTCTTTCTATTTGTGATGTCTGCACTTTTCGTTCAAACTCAGCAATGTATCAAGAGAAGAAATAAAATGGGAGCTTTGTGAAATACACGAAATGATATAACAATGAGGTGATCAATGCTTTGTCATGATTGCGAAAAGAGTAAATATCAATTTATTCTTTGAACAATGAAAGTCCATTCCAAGAGATACTTTAAATTTTAAAAATTACCGATAAACACCTTGAATTTTTACTATAATTGCAATAGACAGTATGTCATCATATTTTTTGATAATTTTAATGATATTTGTTTATTTACTTAACACATTTCATTGATAAATGATAATAAAAAAAGTTGAAAACATTGTAAATTCATAAAAAAATTGTTTTTAGTTGTTAAAATTAACAAAATTGACGAAAATAACTAACTTAATTGACAGACATCTTAAAAATTAAAAATAGCATAATAACTCAGTGTCTGTTGCCATTATAATTAAATTCAAAGTTTCATTCATAATTTTTAAATTCAAAATATTTTTTGATGTTTACCTTTAAGAAAACAATGCCGAGTCAATTTAAACAAAAAGCTCAAGTTCATTGAAGGTAACTATAGCTCTTCGCTCTTTTGGATCAACAGTCACCCGCCGACAGATCTTCAGAGCCAGAAACGAGCATATCTGGCTTGATGCTCGTTGACCCATCCGTGGAGAGGCTATGCTGGAGCCTAACTCTCGGCCTCTCATTCGAGCCAAAGCCAACATTCTCAGTCGAAGAAGTCAAAACTCCGGCCATTGATACAGACGGTGAAGCACTAGCCCTAGAAGGCTCAACCGTTTCCAATGCCGAAGAAGCAGACGATGAATTGAATTTATAAGAAAGATCTATAAGAAACTGAAGAAGTGTAAAGTAGAACAGTCGAAAATGAAAATCAGATCTGAATCGAACAGATCGTACGAAGGTTCCGAAAGAAACGAGGAACGGCGATCGTTGGAAGAAGAAAAAAGCTTGTCAGAAACCGGACATATCGAAGCTTCCACTCCAAGCGAAGCTCAAGCCCGTGTTTTTATTCTAACGAAACGACGTCGGAGTGGAACTGCAAAAATAACACACCATATATATTAAAAGATTAATATTAACTTTAACTTTTTAATATATTAAAATTAAAATTAATATTATTAAAATTTATTTAATGTATTATAATCAAAATATTTATTTATAATATTTATTGAATCAAATATAAATAAGAGAGACTGAAGTATATATATTAAAAACATAAAATTGATGTAAATATATTAGAGTTTATATATTATTATTAATCATTTTATTAGAGAGTATTTTAAGTATGATAATTAATTTACTTTTTTTATAAATAGATGTCATTAGAGTTGTATTGAGAATATTTGAATACCAATCCATTGAATATGAAAACTTTTCTTGTTGACAGCTTCTTTCTCGGGCAAGCACATGGTCGTCGAGACGATTAAACCAATCAGACCTGTGGTCGCCTAGCCAATTGAAAAATGGATCGGTTTAATCGCTTGATTATATAGATTGAAAAATGGTATGAATCTAGATTATGTTATTAATCACAGTGTAATTATGTATCCTTTATTTTATTGACATCAACCTAATTATAAATCATAAATCTAGACTCCTGACAAATATATTAATCTTCTCCTCATTATTGAAAATTACTTTACATTAATCACACTGCTAATTACAATAATCTCCGTTAAAAATCCACCGCGTCGTTAAACCGACATTCTCATCCTGCGCCACCCAACTTATCAGGACAGAAACAGAAGGTAAATTCTGATCACCGATCCAACCCCATTTTGGTCGTAGCCCGTCATCGTCCCTACCTTGGCGATCATGAATCATGAATCTAAGAGTGTTGACATATATAGTAATCCTTTCTTTATTATTGAAAATTATTACACATTAATAATTACAAATAATCTCCACACGACAGTGGTTGTTTCAGCATCTTCGAACATTACTACAAACATGTATTTCAGCAAAATTTGTAATTTGAAAGAGGCTGTTAAGGACCACAGTGAGTGTTAAAATCCATTATTGAAGAAAATTATCATAGGAATGCAAGGAAATTAGACAAGCATTGGGGAAGCTCTGAAAAGATTAATTATTTGATATAAATTGAGTTTTCTTAGATCCGAGATGTAAAGTACAGTTTCTGCAACACTGTCACATTGTTGGTCGACAATAACAAAGGAACTTGTTCGGTTCGTCAAGCACGAAATGTATTTGAAAGACTTTATCTTGAATATATTGTAGCAGTCACTATATATTGCTAACTATTTTGACATTTATAGTTTTGTAGATTGTACATCATCTAATGGAGATAACAGAGTATCGATTAGAATAAGCTACAACTGGTGAGTGCTGATTTTGTTTTCCCCTTCACTTTATATTTAGTTACATTTTTTACTGCTGTGATTTTTTCATCGAGGAATTATGATTGACTATGCAACCGGCGCAAGCTTTTATTCTCCAATTTTGATGTTCAGTTTCTTCTCCGGACAATTTTCCATAAACAAAACAGAAGACAACCTTAAAAACCACCCAGACGTCTTTTCTTCAAGTGAACTCGATCACGGGCGTTCCCGGGTTAACGATCCGTAGCATGTGAAGTAGCGTCTCAGCGAGCTCGATTTAACATGATTTCGAAACGATAGAAGTTGGTAGCCGGTTTTGGGAAGTTGATCTGTTTGAGTAGCGGATAATGAGCTTCGCATTCTGGTTGCCTTCAGCTGTGCCTTTCTCAGTTTGTTTAGTATGTCGTCAATGGAAGAAGCTCTCTTCCTGTCCAGTTTCACCTGAACCCATAATCTAGCCAGTTAGAAGTTTTATTTACTAAGTAACAAATAGCGAAGCTGTCAAGAACCTCGAGTCTGTGCATGGCGGCTTCCGCTTTTGCCTTCTGCAGGTTTTCCCAGGCCATAATTCGAGCTTCCTCTTTCTGCAGCCTGCGATTCTCGAGGATTTTATGGTAGATTTCAGGCCAAAATCTTGAAGAAAATGTGATGAGACTGAACCAGAGGAATTTTTCATACTTGGAAACGTTGATGGCTGCCTCTGCCATGTCCAAAGATGAAGCTCCGGCGTCCATGGAGTTGTTATTCGAAGTTACGAGATCAGGGGAAGCTTTCTTAGTGGATTTCACAACTTTATGTCCCTTGGACCACCAAATAACAGTGGTTCCTTTATCTACTCGCACATCTCTCACTTCTAAACTCTGCGTCTTCATGGCAGAAAGAAGAGTTGGAGAAGAAGAAGATGAAGATGAAAATGAAGACTTCCCTTTTGGAGAGCATTCTGAGCCCTCGTTTTGGCCATGGCTCATTCGGGTAGCCTTATCTAGAGCTTCCATTACTTCCTTATCTTCAGGGTAATCATCTGCACAATTCATTCGTAAAGCTCCATGGAATTTCTGTAAGAAGAAAAGAAAAGGAAAGAGAAATGGTGATTGGAAGCGGTGGAAGAGCATGCCTCGGGAGCTGGACGACGATGATTCCCTCAAAATGTCAGACCACCTGGGCTGGCATGCAAACTGCTCCGCCGCGTTCGAAGGAACATGGGATTGTCCGCCATGGCCATCATCTCCACCGCCGCAGGAAAGAGAAACAGCGTCGGCGTTAACACCGCCGGCGGAAAGAGCCGAACGCACCATGAAATTTCTGGCCATTGCAGGTGAGTACTTGGGGTTGTATGTGACAACCGCAGGCGGTTCGACGATCGGACCACTCTTTGACTTCCGCCGGCGGGGGAGAGATTGTAAGCTCTTTCCGGCGACATTACCCACAACTGGACTTCCGATCCATCTCTCTGCATCTTCCCACTTGGAGGGTAAAGGCCTCCCGCTTAAAAATGGCGTCCGTCTGCTACCTCCGGTCGCCGGAGGAACGCGCTCCGACGACCAACCCTTTTCGTTCATCGCAAGATTTTCCCAGTCACCAGGCAAGGCTGGAAGGCTTGGGAATGTGCTCAGATTGTGCGAAGAAACCGAGCCTCTCTTCTTCATGATCCTCAATCTCAGAAATTCCAAAATCTTCGGTGTTTCTAAGGCAGTGCTTCCATTTGATCCTGTGCAACACAGCTGTAATCTTTTGGGGTTTTCTAGAGATTTTGGGTCGAGCAAGATTTACTGCGGGATAAAATTGGAGCCGAACTCTGGACCACTCAATAGCCGCCCTGGGAAACAGACGAAATCGCCATTAAAGATGCCTGGAAGGCCGGTAGCATCCGTACGAAACAGCAGCGGCTGGATGTTTGTTTCGAAACGTGATCCGACGGAGCTTATTTGTTGAATTTAGGATGATATTTATCGAGGTACAGTCGCTCAGTGAAAGGATGGTGGAGTTCTTGGAGCGAGCAACAATGGCGGAGAAGCGGGCGTGAAGTCAGTGGTTCAGTCGCTTAGCGTGGCGACAGTGGCAGACTTTTATGCTTGATTCCTCCTCCAAACTTTGACCATTACCTATGTTTCTGCATTCTTGATGAACAACCTGTGCCCTTCATTTCAAGTTCCAACCCACTCATTTCTCAATTTTTTATTAAATAACTCATTTTCGTAACAATTGGAGCAGGATTATGAATAACCATAAATTAAATTCAATTTATTAATTTTAATTCGATATTTATTTTAATTTTAAAAAAAATTGATTTAAGTAAATATCGATTTTTATGAATAAAAAATCGTAAAAAAAATTGCGATTGTGAGTAAAAAAAATTTTAAATCAAATAAATCCGGACACAAATTCTAATAAAATCAAGTATAAATATTAAAATTAGTTATAAGCACGCTCAATTACTAAAATTCGACCTAAATATAATAAAAAATATATATTTTATTGTTATTAAATATAAAATAAAACTAGATCAAAATCAGAACGGAACCGGAACTGTTAGTTTAGTCTCAGTTTTAAAAATCTGAAATCGTCAATTCTGATTTTAATTCTATTTCAAGATAAAACTAGATCGGACCAGTCTGTGGTCACTATACTAAATACTTAATTGCACAAATAAGCATGTGTCGTGCCATACTGGCCTTGGGGTAGCATTGGATCACTGCGTCTACGGCTCAAAACACTACCAATAGTTTGTTGAACCGTAAAATGTTATCAAAGACCGGAAGAAATTATAATGCTCATCGAAATCTATTGTACAAGCTTCCTTAAATGTCATGTTTTCTTTAGTAAGGCCGAATGTTTCATTTCGGTCTTTTTGGGTGACAAAGTACTTGCCATTTAGAGCACCCATCGACAGCGTCTATAATTTAAAAAGCTCGATGAGTTTCATTTCCGGGATCATTTGGAGGTAGAACCAAATGGTAAGGACAAGTGTAGGAGACCACTTCATAGTGACACTTCTCGTTTGAACACCAAAGCTAGACCATCGCCGTTTTCGTTGCTTACATCTTTTGCACAAAATTAAGAGAGACCTGCAGGTACCAGACTCAAAGAGGTAGGTTGCGGGTCCATTTGTTTCCGTTATTTACTAAATTATAAATCAACTCTTTCTTGTAAGGGTGGCACCCTTCTCAAAATGTTCAAAATTAATAACTGAAGGGAGAAATTTTGGGTCTGGCTTTGATCAAAACAGAACCAACTCTCACCTGATTCGTTTTTGCAAAAATAAAAAAAACAATAGTGACTCGAACGATTTTCAAAACTGAACCAGACAGATGACCAATATTTGGTTCGTTTCAATTTGGTTCGGGTACTAAATCTTGGGTTGGGCTTGGGTTGATTTTATGTTGACTTCGGTTTTGGATTAGGTTACTCCGGTTACATGGACTTACAAAATTATCACATGGCCTTAATATGCCAAAACGCTTAAACCAAATCAAAGTATGCGTAACTTCAAAATTCAAACATGCATCCCACTGGTTACATGTCGTGGATCTCCTCACAGACCCGATCAACTCGTTAAGAACATAATCATCAGATATAAGTCAATTACCTACATTACAAAGCTTATCTATAATCATAAGCTTTAACAACTAATATAAATGAAATCATTCTATGCTAATGCAATGTATTTGTAAAAACATTGTCTTTCGTTTCATTTGAGCATTCTTAATCTTTAAACGGATGGAAAGTATGTCTCACGGTCCTTTCCTTGTACGGCAATCGTTGTTGCAATCCCCCATCATAACAACCTTTCGTGTGATGCCGCAACCGTTAACACAAGGTTTTATTCATTTCTTAATGTTAATTTCTTCCAATATTTCTAAGTAAGCTTGCTTGTGGCCTACTCTTTTGTTTTATTCGTTAACACAAGGTTTGATTATGATGCATCTAATCATTTATTTTTTATTGGTAATACCTTTTAAAAAAAGGTATTTAGTTTTCAATTTCGTTCGAATTAGACTTTGTTTGAGCAATTTTCAGAAAATGAGTTGTCCAGGTCGACCCTACTTCGTTTGAGTAAGAGTTTGTTTGAGCAATTTTTGAAAAATGAGTTGTCCAGTTACTGTAGCAAGAGTCAACTCTTACTATAACAAGGTCGACTAAAACTTCATAGAAATGCCAAAAAATATCGAGTTATTGAAAGGGTCGATCGAAATTACAAAATTACTGACTAAAAGCACAAAACGGTCAATCGAAAGCATAAACAGTCGACCAAAAACCCCCCCACCGACTATCTTCAATGACAACAAGGTTTAGGTCGACCGAAACTCAACCCAAGACTAAAATTATAAATAAAAGAAGGGGTGCTCAAAGAAGCCAAGAATTTGACCGAGAAAAATGGTGAAGAAGCGATGTCGAATTCTCCACTCACACGAAGGGATTTCATTTGAGAGTTATTTGTAAAGCGTGAGTTTGAGTGAATTGTAAAATTGTAATCTAGTTATTTTTAGTGGTTTTATTTTTTCTAAAAAATTATGAAGTAAGACTGACGTTCTTCAAAAAAAATTTGTTAATAGAAGTGATGGTGACACCTTTAGCAGAGAATAATCAAAGTGTAAGGTTTGATTGACACACGTAAGTCAATCACGATTTTCTCACTGAAAAATAGACGTATTTTGAAGGTGCAGCCTTAGAGCGCAGACATATGCAAAGGTCGAGTCGAATTGCGTTATTAAATCGCTTGTAAATCTCTTTTCATTGTCGTTAATATATCGCTTAAATCACTTAAGAAATTAAAATTATAAAAATTATGAAAAAACTAGTAAACCTAAATCATCCTCCATCTTAGATTTAAAATCGCGACATTAGATCTCATGGTGAAATTCGTGTTAAAGTGGATATTGTTAGAATTTGACGACCCAAAATTCTAATTAGGTCAGGTCGACCCGTATATTTAATATTTAAGTTTTAGATTTATTCTCTATATATTAATATTTGAGTCATAAAATTCATTGGACCTTGATTTTCTTTAGTGAATTTCTCATTGTTTTTTTTATTTTGGGTTTTCCACGTTAATCTTGGTGTTCTTGTATTTTCGCATTATTTTCCTTTTTCCAATTTATTGTGTTCGATTCTCAACAACACTCTTATTCTATGCTATTAAAATGTATCAATTAGTAATGAATTATTAGTAATAAATTAATAGATTAGTCTAGAGTTACCTTCTTATCACACTATCTTGTCATACGTCTTGACGTGTCATCGAGTTAGTAGATCAATTTAAATATATTTAATGAATAAAAATATATATAATTATTTATTATTTAATTAATTCAATCATACGACGACACGTCAAAAAATTATTTGAATTGATATAATCACGAGACAATACGTCAGAAAATATAAGAAGACGATAGGTTAAATAAATTTAGAATCACTTTAAATTAATAATTATAATTAAATAAACTAATTATATTTTAATTTTATGATGGACTGATTAACATATATTTTAATATAATACAATAAAATAATAAATCATCATTAGTCATAGATCGTACATGTTAAGTCAGTCACCCATTTATTACAAGTTAAAAGTAAAAAAATTGCCTATTTTACATTGAAATATTATTTTTTAAATTTAAGGATAAAAATCAAAGATACCCTGCATGAAAATTATATAACAAGGATTTAAACGCAAGCGATCACATGCGTACGAATGCAATTAACAACTAATTGCGATGACCAATAAAGCCGCAAGAAGAAAACTATTTTTACGCAGTTGTGACTTCATGGAACGTCTAATTTGGGCATGGATCGAAGACGAGTTGCAAGGTCATACACCATTTAAACGCGGTGACTCTTGCATGTGGTGCACTGCCCCAATTTCAATTGTTATTTTCAAGTATTTAGTTTGATTTTTAATGTCATAAAGTCACAGCTAATCAGGCTTCAGAGATTCGAAACTTGCCGCCTCCTGCTCCGTCTGTCGTTTAAAGCAACCACCGAGGAAGCCGACCAAAGATCGCCTTCCGTGGAAACTAGTGCAAAAGAAACAATAAAAAACAAAAAGAAAGCCCGCTAAACGACGCCGGTTTGCTTGGAATCACAGTGGGGAAATGATTGGCTTGGTAGTTGGCTTTTGCCTGAACCAGCTCACAAATAGCAATGATTTAGTTGGACTTGGAGCTTAAGATTCTGCTTCGTGGTGGGGCCCATCAGCCTCTCTTTTTCCACAATGGAGGCTCATTTGCAGCCTGCCCTGCTGGCCTGCCACCTCAGATCCAGACATTTAATTATTATTATTTCTTTTCTTATTTTTGAATTCAGAAAAATATTTACAAGCCTTGGATGGATCTCTGATTTATTACTTTACTTTCTATTGCCACCACTTTTCGTGCAGTTTCTTCTCCAGGTTAAAACTTCAGCCTACTCGCCGGAGTTATGACTGGCAAAAGGACTCCGCTAATTTCCCCATTTTCTCCGCCAGCTCCGGCGGCAGTTTCTTCGTTGGCTTGGGTTCTTTCTCCGCCCGGAAATCGAATCCCATGGCGTATGACACTTCTTCCGAGCTCCACCCCGCCTTTCGGAGAGATCCCGATAAACGATTCGTTTTAACAAGTAGAGCGTCGAGAACTGCCTGGTTGTCCACCAAAACCATCTCCTCTTCCGAGAATCCGGCGCCGGAGACCTCCGTGATTTCCGATATATCTGAGTCGCTCCACCCGCCTTCTTTCAACAGGGATCCTATTTGGCTCACGTATTCGCACACCCATTTCGGAATTCCCGTCCTCGTCGCCTCGATCACTCTGTCCGGCGACGATGAGGAAGAGTACGAGGAGTTTCTCCGTCGCCGATCGGTGGCCGCATCGCTCCAAAATTCTACCCACCTCGGCTTTCTCGATCCGGCTGAAAGGCCGGTATCCAGACTTCTCCGGGAGAAATTTGAAGAGGGTGCCGCCGATTTCTCGTTTACGGATCTTTGCTTCTTGAGGATGTTGGGTTCAGATGCGCAGCTCCGAAACAACGATTCACGTTCGAAATAGTCGGAGAGATCCAATCCGCAGCAAAATAGTCTGTTCTCGTCGATGAAGAATATCGGATTTCCAGCTAAACAAGGGTTGCAGGGAATGTAACAATTGTTGAAAATGGGAACCAAAAGAGGCACTTTCTTCAGCGCGTTTCTGGCGACCCGAAGAGCCTTTTCCGGGTCAGTCGGTCGAGGACCCCATGATTTGCACCAGAGGATGTTCTTCGCAATCTGGAGACAAATCGCCGCAATAGGAAGATCCAGTGACGACCGGAGATGGCAGCGCGACGCCGTAGCTCGCCACTCCGGGAACCCCGGACCGAGAGGCAAACCGGCGGAGAGAACAGCTCGTAGATCGGGAGGGAAGACAAAACCGAACTCCGCTTCAGAGCGAGCGAACTCGGCGTCGGAAAGTCCTGGCTGGACCTCAACACCGGAGCTCCGTAGGTGGGTTATCACCTTTTCAGCCAGAGAGGAAAAGCACAGTAGACCATTATGAACTGGAAGGGGACTGATGGCCGGAAGAGCCGCCGCAGCTCGGGCAGAGAGGCGACGGAGGCCGGCGACATGGGCAGGGTTTAGGCCAGTAATTCTGCGTTCAACGTCCACCATCGCTGATCGGAGGTAGCATAAAGAGAGGAAGTGAGAGCTGAGCAATGGAAGGAGACGACAGAGTATTTAAGGAGACTGCTCGCAGTGGGGACCACCTTAAGTTATGCTTTAATGGAGGCTTAATGCGATTATGGCCGTTAATCCCACCTTCATCATTCTCCCAAAATCTCTTCTTAATCATAAATTAGTGGCATAACCCAGGTAATTAAAGCTTAACGATGATTAGGGGCTTATCAACCCATCCAACGGTTGGAAAGGAAAGTTCACGAGACTATTGGATCTCACCGACCGTCCCTAATCAATGAGGAATCCGGGACTAGTCTGTAGTGTCACGAGCTCTGCACGTGCTTTTTGAAAAAGTTGCTTTATTTAATTGCGGTCACATTCAGATGCTTTATTTTTCTAAAAAAGAAAATGAATTAAAAATAGTTGAAATACAGAATCTTGACTTCTGAAAAGGAAATATGAAATTCACACTTTTTAAATTAGTCTTTCGTATCTTTGATATTTATAATTTGAGAGTCGGTAATTTATTATTATATTTTTTTATTATATATAGTAAAATATTAAATCTTGATTTATTTAATTAATATTATTATTGAATCAGTATCAACATCTACAATAAAAAGTTATTGGAGAGTCAAGATTAGAAGATGTATTATTGAGGATCATGGAGAAAGGCGACAAATTCAAACCCGAACAGAAGCCAAGAGGCCAATGATCGATCGAAAGGAGACAAAATTCAATCAGGAGGTAGAAAAATCGACCAAAAACCGACCCAACCTTGTTCGATTGACATTACAAAGCCTTAAAAGAGGGTCTACAAAGGGGCAAAAAGGGGTGTCAAGTGGAAGCAAACAAAAAATGGTGGTCGTTGCCATGTCCATAAAATTAAAGGCAAGAAGAGAAAGAGCCTTGAACGAGTAGTTGTGTTGGATGTGGATCACACAAATAGGCTGTCTTTCCTCAATCCTAGAGATTTCTGTGTCCCCTTGCTCTCTCATTTGTCAACCCATCACTCTACTTCCTTGCCCCTCTTCCTTTTCTTCTTCATTTCCAACTCCATCCTCCAAGCAAACCAATTTTACCCTTTAATCATGCACTCTATGTTTTTGCTAAGATCATATCATATCGATATGTTTGGATTTTGTTGCGAATCAACTATAGCCTATCAACATTCTTTAAAACTGTAGGCAAGCATACTCACCAAGTGAATAATAATTATGTTTAATATATAAATTTAGGGCAATCTAAAAGACATCTCTAGCTACTCGAATTCTCGAGAGAGCTTCGAAATATTTCACATCTTGGAAGAGTGTTTGCGCCTTTGGTAACAACTCGTATTCTTTCATTAATATGTTTTCATTTTTATTTTTCTTAACTCTTAAGGTCCCTTAGTTATTTGGCACCACGGGAGCACCGTTGATCTTCTGGGGACAACCAATTTTAATCTCCTCCAACAACTAGTTTCTTCTAGTTCATGAAACACATGTATAAAAAACATTTTTGCATACTTTGTAAATATGATGCATTAACGGACATAACATTCATTCAATATAAGGTAACAAAATATCATTTTAACAGTCTACGAATGAAGAAGATGGCACGATCATGAACAGAGATTTGGAGTTGATAGTTTTTCTTTTGTTTCCTTCTCTCGAATTAGGGGTGGGTACACACCGGTTTTGGCTAGTTCCACTACGGTTCTAGACCGGACACTTGACTCACGAGTAATTTTTTCCCAAATCGAAACTGTGAAAATTGGGAACCGGCACCGAATTGTGAATACCGGTTCTAGACCGGACCCTTGACTCACGATTTTATGTAGTACGTAATTAAACTAAGCCGATCGTCAATTGAATATAATCAAACTACCTAAACAAAACATGATAATTCAAAATGTAAGTCCCAAAAAATAACAATTCTCACATTAGTATCAAATCTAATCAAACTAAGTCATCATCTTCAAATGTGGCATCAATAGTGGAATCTACAAAAAATAAAGTTAGTCTACAAAAAAATAAAGTCAATCAGCAATTAAATATAAGCTAAATGTTCAAACAAAATATGATAATTCAAAATGTAAGTCCAAAATAAATGACACTCCTCACATTAGTATCAAATCTAATCAAACAAAGTCAATCACCAATTAGAAAATCGCTTCATCATCTTCAAACGTGCCATCAATGATGGAATCTATAAAAAAAATGAATCATATGTTAGCAATTATAAAAGAAAGTAAAAATATTTGATTAAATTTTGATAAAGTAAATTACCTTCATCAATAATATTATTATTGGTATTCGTAGGAATCTTAAAAGGATTAAACGATTTGAGTCACATCTAAGTGCATATAAGAGCTTCAACTATTTTGGGAGATAGAGAACTTCGAAATACATCAAGAACTCGACCACCATAACTAAAAGCGGATTCTAATGCAACTGTAGAAATAAGAATTATTAATATATCACTCGTCATTTTTCTCAACGCTAGATAACGATCTGAGTTTCGTTTTGACCAAAATAATATGTCAACATTATCCGAAAAAATTTCTCAATCAAATACCGATACATTTTTGACATATTATTTCCACCATTTTTCTCATTCATATTCTCAGATCCGTAAAATATAGAGTAGAGACCAGTAGATCGAGCTTGTCCTAATATATTATTTGACTTTGGTGACCTTTGAACATTTTGAGAGTGGCTTGGAGTTTGGTCTTCCAACCTCCGGAACCCATTGTAATGAATGACAAAACTATATTTATATTGTTATTGCTACTTTTGAAGACCAAAGTTTTTTGTGTACTATCAACATTTTTTCCATACTTATTACATGACTTTAAATTCTTCAAAAAATTTGATGTCCCATTTTTTGATGGATGAGCAGCATAAAATTGTTCACAATAATTAAATTTAGCTCTATCATTATTCCTTATCTAAGTGAAATGTTGTCAAATTTCAAATTTAAATTTTTTGGTATCATTTTGTGAACTTTCATCACCCACGGAATTCATCCTACAATTCTAAAATGAGAAAGATTATCTTGATCAACATCAACTGAAACATTATTTGCACAATTTGTCTAATTTGTAGCCAAAAATCAATAAAAACCAATTTAAAAATCAGTGTCGAACCAGACAGACGGTGTAAAAGTAAGCAAACAAGCTGTTTAATTTGCTGATTTTACCAAATTTGTATCCAAACATCAGAATATTTTACCTAACAGTGAAAAACATCACTGAATCAACAAACAATTTACCAAATAGCAAACAAAACATTTAGATTTTGACAATTTGTTTAATTGGTATAAAAAAATTAGCAAAAATTAACTTAAAAAATAGCATTGAACGAGACTGTAAAAATCTGCAAACAAATTATTTGATTTGCACAATTTACCATATAACAATTCTAATCTTTTCTTATATCGTTTTTCTTAGATTCTATGCTCCAAATGTACTAACTACATTCGCAATACCAATTACCAGAAGTTCATGGGTATTACAAAATAAATCAAGCTCAGTTTGGTCTCACCTTGGTGCGGTTCTAAGAGATCAAAACCGAGCCCATCAGCCATGTGGTTTTAAAACTAGTAATACAAAACCGTCAGCCTTGACAATCCAAACCAACTGGAGCTTGGTTTTTTTCTGTTTCAATCCAAGTAAGTTGGTTTTGTCTCGTTAAAACTAGTAAGTTGGTTTTGTCTCGTTCATCTTTGTAGCGAGTCTCGCGCTCTTTTTTGTTTTCTTTTTTCCACTGGATTTGTTTCAGATGAGAAAATTGCATAATGGGTGTGGAAAAAGATCTGTTTTTTCGAGGAGTATAGAAACGAAGGGTAAATGAGTTTCAATTGGAAACTTGGCGATCATGGAAGACAATGAAGATACAGTCCTCTTTGGTTTCTTCTGGCAAATTTTCAACTTTTTTCTAGCCAGAAACATCATAATATTTCTTATTTTCAAAGAAAAATAGGAAAACAGAAGGCAGACGCAGGCTCTGCAACCTCATGTTCATGTTATATACAAAACTAAAATTGAAGGAAACCAAAGACTCCAGCCTCTTCGACCTTTACAGTGACACCCTGCAAATTCTGGACCCTCTTTCAGCTACCAGTGCACCCAAGTTGATCTACAATGTCTCGAAAAGTAAAAATTATCATTTGGATGCGTTGTTCGATGAACCCCGACCCTTTTTATCAAATCTGCGCCGTTGAAAATGTCTGAGAATGAAGTTATCAGCAAACATTGGATACTTCTTTCTTATCAAACCCTTCAAACATTTCCTATACGAAAAATCAATCATCTCCCCGTCTTTTCGGACTATGAACAGACATCTGGTCCCTTCATAGTCAGGGTGGTAACCAACCTGAAAAATGAACGGACCATGCTTTAGAGCATAAAGAAACCAAGACAATTGCATTTAATAAAGGCTGCTGTAAAGTTCAAGTAGTTGTTAGCAAAACCAACTGTTTCTCAAACTAAAATAAAAGACTACATAGAGGAGAGCTCATAGCTTTGACTACTCTGGCCTTAATAATAGTAATAAAATGTACATTGATTACTTACTGAACTAAGAAGATTTCTAATTGTTACTTCTCCCTAATATGTAATTACAAAAACGACCCAGACCTTCTGACAATACATCCTCTCAAATCCTCATTATTCTTCTTAATTTCATTCCCAGTAGCCATAGACAAGAGTTATGGTCTATCTCCAAGTGCTTTATTTTAAACAAAATTCGGAATGTCTAGCTTGAGAGAAAAATAGGTCTACAAGAAGGGGTACATTATAATGAATATCTACCTCAGAATTCTCAGCTTAACTTCTATACTTCTTGACATAAAAAAAAAAGATTGCTTTCAAAACAAAAGATTTTAAAGTGGCCACAATAAACAAAATACGTGATGTTAATCTGGCACCTACTGCGAGGTAATCGATTCCACAACCTATCTTTGACTCATATGAGGGATGATAAGGAAGCAACTTCTTCATTATTGTCTTCTGATGTTTAGGATCCAGTTTTTCACCAGACTTGTACCTGCGAAAACCAAAAAGAACATTTGTTAGAAGAAATTGGCAACAACGGCCAAACAAGAAGAGAAGGGTTAAGACCCTTATCACCCATGGATAAGATTAAGTACATGAGCTCATCCTAAGGTCTGAAAACACGCTATTCTTTGACCACATGACGAAAACTGCAGGGGTAAACCACTACTTTATGTGATATCAACTGTAAAATATAAATAAAATTTGATAAAAAAAAATCTCTTCGGCCAAAAAAGCAATACTTCTTAAGATTAATAAAAGGTGGACGCACATAAAAGGTGTCTTAACATGGTAGAATGCAACAAATTTGGGCAGCTAACCTTTATACCGCTGACACAAAAATGAAAAAGAAGCCAAACAAGAGTAAATATTCATACCATAGTTATAGAATCAACAGGGAAGAAAAAAGAAAAGAAACAATCATGAAAAAAAAATTGAAAACGTATATCTCAGAATTGCAGAAATCAGCTGGAAAAATAGGAAAAAACAACATAGCAGCAATCAGATTTTCAGTGAAGCACCACAGTAAACATCTAAACACCCATGAAACCGATAAATCTACCTTCCGGAGTGCAGTATCGTTCTGACGAGACCAACAAGGGGAACAGTTTCGTCCAAAATCTGATCCTCCCAATCAACCCACTCTGCGGCACTTTTAGCCCCCTCTCTTTCCTCCTCCTCCTTTTCTAAATTTTCGTCACTGAAAGGCTTAGAAACTTCAGGCTTCTTAAGCAAATCGGGGCCATAAAACTCCTGGTTCCCAACTTGCCCGCCCTCAGAGGCAGCAGTGAGAGCGAAGACGCGGAGAGGCGTGACAGAATACAAAAGTGAGTGAGCAGTGGAAGAAGAGGCATTGAGAGAAAGATTGTTTGTAAGAAACTGGATGAGAGGTGGTGAAGCTCTGGAGATGGTAGCCATGGCCAACGCTTCGCTGGCCGGAGCTAAACGCTCAAGTTGGTGATAGAAATGAAATCCTCCCAAGGTGAAGGTAGCCAATCAAATTGCCCTCGGGTCACATGTATCTTCCATTCCCAACGACGTCGTTTTATTGGGATGCCACGTCATCTAATAAAACGCCAGCTCAACTAATTATTGTTTATTAAAATATATCCTTTATGTCAAGAAATAACTGATTCAATTTAAGTATAATTAATAAATTTTAAATAATTATTTATTATATTTATCGTTGTGTGACACATCAAAATATATTTTAAGATAATAGAATAAGAGAGTAAACATATAAATGTCACATATAAAGTATATTAATCAATCATTTATCTTATAAATGTCACATGAGATTAAAAAGAATTGCAGCCATATCGAAACATGTCCAACCCTCCAGTAAAACATTTAATAAAAACAATAACGAAATCGAATATCTAATCCAGTACTAATCGTTTAGATCAATGCAGACCGCGATCAGCATGTCTCACGATATTACAATGGACAGAAGCAAGACATGAAACCAAGGGTAACGAATAATGAGGAATATGCAAATTAAGGTTACAGCCAAATCCAAATCAGGACCACATCGGCATGAGACATCTTATGCACTAAACCTACAAGACTTCTCAACCATGAACACAAGGGTTACGGGGATCACCAGCTTAAACCAAGGGGCATTGCCTGGGAACCAATATAACTACTAATACCATCCTACCCAACAAATAACCAACATTGAAGCTGCCTGCTAAATGCTAATGCAACCAATGCAGGAAAACAAACTCACTCAAAACTTTATTCATCCATTTATCGAGAAAGGCAACAATCTTCACGATTCCATCAGCTTTGCACTGGTGGGAGTCTGCTTGGCTACGTAGATTTGCTTGACTTTTGCAGAAGCAAAGTTCCGGTCGGTGCCAGACGACTGGCTCCTGCCTTGAGCCCCTGCTCTCCGATGAGGCCATTCATTGATGGAAGTGTTTTTTAAAGACGACCCACCCCCTCTATGATAACCATACCCAGAGGCGTTGCTGTAGAGCTGGCTAGAGCTAGGCTTGAGCTGAGGCGCATGGGCATTGACCGTGGAATTAGGGTTCTGACCACTGCCGGCCTGAGCTGACACTCTGGTGTTAGCAGCAGTTGAAGCATCGATTATTCCAAGCTCATCGGGCAAGTGGACAACACTAGCATCGGTTGTGAGAGGGAAGAGCATGGTTTGGTCGGGCACTGGAGAAATGCCAGGCTCTGGAAACCGCTTAGCGGCCGATGAATGATCTACTGATGATCCGCGACTGAATTGAGAAGGAACTACCCCTTCTGTATGCTGCTGCCCGGGCATTGATTGAGAGAGAGGCTGAATAGATGATGCATGAGGCCATCCAGCTCCAGGCGTCTCCAGAGAAGACTGGAAATGTGTTTTTTTGAACAATTAGCAATGGTTGATAAGATAAAACAAATATTGATTCTTCTTTTTTTCATCTTAAACAGAAATCCTGGTCGTTATAATCTGGTATATTTGCTTGATGTCAATTTGAGAAAGAATGTTTCTTACAAAGGCCCAATCTACATAGGTATTTGAGTATTAGATTATGATAAAAGGTGTAGAACCCCCATTAATGTGCTCTTGGGGGTGGTGAACCGCCATTAACGAGCTCTGAGGAATTAAGCTCTTCTAGTTGCTTGTATGTGCTTTATTGATTAATCGATCGTTTTCTTCTTTTTTATCTTATATTCTTGGTTTGTTCTTTACACAGTTTCATCATCTACAACAATTGGTAATGCTGTAGCAAGAAATCATACTCACTCTTTAAGAAAAATAGAGCCAAAGAACATGCAAGAGAAGAAATAAACAAAAGATAAAACCAGAATTAGATCCACACCTGATAAGGAGAAACGTCAAATATTGCCAAAGGAGGAGCCATGGGCAGTAATGGAGAACCAGGGGGAAAATGCTGAACCAAAGCTGGTAAATTGACCGGATTGAGTTGTCCAGGAACTATATTCAAGTTGTTCACATCACCCAAAGCTGAAGACGTAGGGTCGTGCTTCCAGTCAGGCTGCTTTCCTGATGAGATATAAGCACCCATGAAACTCAGCCCCACCTGTCCAAACTGATTGACAGGTGCAAAATGGTTGTAAACAACCATGTGTGGGGGCCCTTGAATGCCCCCATGTGGGGCCATGAAAGAGCCAGGGAAACCTGCAGGAGTTCCATAAAATGAATCCACGCTAGAATGGCATTGCTGCCATGGCGCATTACCTTTATGCGATTGTAATTGAGCAGTAGAAGAGGGTTCATCATGGGGCCCGAACGTAAAGACTTGACCTCCCAGCAAGGGATTCATCTCATATAATGGGAACTGAGAAGGCGAGCCTCCAGAAAAATGCGAAAGCAACTGCCCGGAAGAGTTCTGCGAACTTGGTAGAGATGGCCAAATTGAAATTGATGGGGTGTCAATTGAAAGATCTGCTGGAAGAGATACAGTGAGTGGCTCATCGGCCATTGCTTGACTACCCAACAGCTGATCATCAGTCGAACCTGCAGAAGAGTACATCGAACCAACCAATCAGGTGTCAAGAGATGAAAGAGCAAACCCCAATATCAACTTTCACATGAGTTTCTTCTACCTGCGGTAATTCCATCACCGACAGTCTCGTCTGAACTTATAGCTGCAACAGCAATAGCCGAAGCAGCAGCTTCAGCTTCAGATTCAGAATCTCCAAGGTTGGTACAAGGCTCAGAATGGAGTTTCTCCTTGTGAAAGAAAAGCCCAGATCCAATCTCAGTTCCAGGAAGTTCTTTGGAAACTTGGTTGTCCGTACAAGCTTGAATGGGAAGACCTGTCCTATTCGAAATGGCAAGGCTGCTGGTAGGAAGAGTTGTTGGAGATGTGACAGCACCTAGATATTTGGAGGAGAGGGGTATAAGTAAAAATAATTGCAACTAAAAAAAGATGTTCAAATTTTTCTAGCAAATGTTCAATTTTATAATATTTCGCGTAACCCAAAAGCAAGTTTAAGCATATGTATTCTCACCAAATTGAATTTTTTCAGCAGAAAATAGAGAACTCATCGAATGAAATGTCTTTTCCTTTGCCAAGATGGATGTTGTGGGCATGTTGGAGTCAGGAGCTGCGATGCTACAAATTCCAGAAGGTGTGTGTGATTCAAATTGAGCAGGGTTCATAGCTTCATCAAGCTGCATTTGTGTTAGGGACATTACCTAACAAATACAATCAGAATAAGAATGCAAATTTCACAATGTTGTATCTGCAAAAAGAAAGTTTATTTACATTTATGGAATACAACTGTGTTTTATTTACATGATAATGAGAAGTTGACGATTCTTAAAACAAAAATAATATAGTTTATAACATTATAGATAAAAAAACTACTGAATATCAGCAATTTAAAAAACAGACAACAAATATAGGCATTTCATCCATATTTAAAAAGATCCTATTTTTGGCTAGCAAAACTAGACGACCTTCCCAATAAGCGCACTGAAGAAACAAGGTCTGGTAAACAGAGCACATGAATGTAAGATTTGAGAAAATGAACCAATGTTAATCAATAAAATTTTATAACAATTGAGAAAATGCACTGAACCAATGTTAATCAATAAAATTTTATAACAATTGAGAAAATGCACAAAAATGCATTATCTCATAAAAAATAGTGAACGTGGTTTCATTAATCTTTTTTAAGAAAAAGTTTACAGATAAATAGTGAACGTGATTTTTATTTATTTGTAGTAAAACGTATGAAAAGCAATAGGTCTCTAAGGCAAAAGGGATAGCTTCCAAATGGGCAGCGCATAAAAATTCATCAGCCCTTTTTAACTTGAATCAGCAAATATAACTAAGTAGAAGCATCCTTGCAAGCTAACAATGACAGCCCAAAAATAGTTAAATTTATAGATAAATGTTTGGACATGCTAGAAATATTTATCATGGCAAGTTAATAAAAAAAACAAGTATTACTTTCAAGGTTAAATTTAAAATATCGCACAATAGTGATAATTTTATACCTGCTGATCAATAGTTAAATTTCTCCATGAATCCAGCGGAGTTTGAGCATTATCAAGAACACGATTCTTCTTCTCAAATGTCAACCGGGCCAAAAGTTGCTTTCCAACTCCACCGATTGGGATTCTTGTCTGCGCGTTCCTGCTACAAGAAAAGATATTATACATTTATTCAAATAAATAAATAATTATTTATTGTAGTAGTACCTAATAGTCTGTGATTTAGAATTTGATGTCAAAGAAGGAGTTCCAATTGGTGCCAGTGGTTGGGAAGCCGCAGCAGCATTAAAAGAAGATGATTCTTCAGAAAACCCCACTACTGCACACCTATCAGTGGCAATGCTGGTGCGGATTTGTTTTGATGCTTCCCCAACTGTTTCTGTAGAGAGTTTGTTGATATTTTTAGGTGCAATTGCAATCTCTGTTGTTGATCGAGGTTTACGAAGAATCTGTAACAAAAGGTTACCATCAGTTCAAAAACAAAGTAATAACTTGTACAAAGAGATATGAAGATAGTGATCTGGAGAGGATGTAAAACCTTGGTCGCAAGAGACTTTTCCCGATACTCTTTTTCTCTCTTTTCGCGCCTATCATTCAGCATTTGTCTTTTTGATCTAACTTCAATGAAGTCATCTTCATCACTTGGGACCTCTATGCCAGGTTGCTCAAAAACACGTACAACGCCACTTTTCAAAGATCCATCCATGACGTCTTCAGAGTATAAATTCCTCTTAAGCTTTCCTTCTCCAGAAAGTGGAACATTCTGACTCTTATTGAAGGTTTCTTTTCTGCTACCCTTGTCACCCATTTTACTAGCTTCAAGCTCTTGAATATCAACAACACCTGAATTCAAATTCTCTTGTTCCATTGTCTGTTTTACCAATTGATTTGGCAATCCATACTTCCCAGATCCATTTCTGGAAGAAAGTGCAGGTAAAGTTGAAGATATGTTTTTTCCTAAGTGATTGGATGAGAATGATGCATTCAGTTGTCTTTTATCAAGAGTTTCTCTGATGCGAAACTCCATTCGCTGATGTCGAGGTCGTCTTTGATAACCAATAGAACCTAGCTGGCTGTCCTCTGAAGCAGACACCAAAGGTTTTGATCCAGAATTTCTTTTCGCGAAGACATACCTTTTCCCTCTTCCATTAGAAACTTGACCATCAGCATTTGGCCCAGATTTAGTCTGAATTTGACCAACTGATTCTTTATCATCGGGTAGCACCTTGTGCCTAGCAAAATCTGAAACTCGATCCTCGAAATCTTGAGCTGGAAAAGAAGGTTTCAATCCAACATAGTCAACAATAATGTCAGATTTTGCAGCCCTACCTTGTTCATTTGTGACAGAACGGTTTCCATTTTCTCTTGTAGGCGATGCTTTAGGTTTGATTGGTTGATCATTTTGGGATAGATCCAATGGAGTTGAAAGCAGTCCTTTTTGAATATCCATTGAATGCAACCTCACGTCCCTTTCACTGAGATTTGGAGCATAGGTTTCTCTAGTGGATGGAACAGGCAGAGCAGCTCCCAAGTTTTGAGTCAAAGGGAAGCCGGGTTGAACATTGGAATGAAGAAATGGCATTGAATGAGTAGCCAATGGCCCTAATCCCAGTGTAGGTGATGGATATCGTAGTTGCCCAAACTGAAAGAGAGGCTGAGATTGTGGTGTCTGAGTCATGGATGGGCAAACTTGAGGATGCAAAGGAAGAGGCATCTGTATAGATCCAATCTGGATAGCTGGTATTTGAGATGGAATCAATGAAGGGCGTGAAAACAGCCCAAACTGAAGAGGCATAGGTACTTCTACTTGGCTTTGAAAAACAGATACATTTGACGCAGAACCAGAAGAGGGTTGTGATTCCACTACAATCGAAGAGGATGCTGGAAGCTGAACAGGCAGACTAGAGGTATGGGAAGCATTCACTAGAGGATCATGCGTTTCCTTCTGTGGCTTATCAAACATTCTGGTAGTACCACCAGTGCCTAGTTGAGAAGAACCAACAGTAGCCTCACGTCTTTGTCCTTCACTTTTTAGTATATCAAAAGATCCATGTTCTTCTAAATTGTGAGTTTGAATCTGTGCCATTTCCTCTTTCTTAGAGACTGCTTCATACTCATCGGTCAGCATCCCAACTTCAACACCCTCATTGAATCCCAAGACTAAGTTTTCGATCAAATGGGAAGACTCTTTCTCCTCCAAATGCAGTCCTAGCTCCTCGATGAAGTCCATATTCTCATCCTCCCCTTCATGTGGCTCATCTTCTTCCTCATATCCATCTTCATCCTCATCATATTCCTCCTGCTCCTGGAGCTCATTGTTTTCAATGGCCCATTCATCTTCATCAACTGGAGATTCTAAGTTTGTAGAGATTACATTATCCTTTCCATCTTTTGCAGATAAGAAAACAGATGAACTGTCCTGTACAAAGCCAGGAATATTTCCGCCTCCAATGGCAGCTGCTAAGAAGGGTGAATGAGAAGCATCCAAGTCATCATGAGATAGATGCGTTGGGGAAGTAGGAGGGCTTGAAACAGAGAGAGTCGATTGTGAGTCACATCGCAGAGTCGAGTTAATCGTCGGCCTCTGCTTCTCCCTCTCATCATTTTCTTGCTGTTCATCAACAATCTCAGACATCCTAGAAGTCTCTTCATGAACACCACTATATGTTGTTCCTTCATCAGGTTCATCTCTTGTTTGATTACTGTACCCCATCTGCCTTTCTGCAACACCTCCTACACAAGGGCGTTCAGCTTCGCCCTTATAAAAGGACTTCTGCATAGAAGCCATAGATGGCGGGGGAAGAACACGAGGCTGTCTTAATGAGTATCTTGACCTACCAAAAGAAAAAGAGCCATCTGTTTCACTGTTAGAATACATTCGTTCATGGAAGTGAGTCGACAAGTTGCCATGAGTATTATGCTGGCCCCATCTAAAATCATCAATATTATTATCATTTCCATGAAATTCAGAAACAATTTCTATGTTACTGATGAACTTATTTCCATCCCCATTGAGGTTAGATCTCTGCTCTTTTTTGGGGAAGTAATCATTACGAGGTTCTGAGATCCATCCTCTGTGAGACACTGGAGAGGGAAATTCTATGCCAACATGAGACTCCTTCCGAGCAAATGTCCTTGCACTTGGTCCTTCTCGCCTTTGATGACCATTTTCATGGTCCTGCGCAAATAAGTTGGAGCTGCTTCCACTCTCATAAATATCCCTCCTCCAAGAACTAATAGTCTTCCCTTGGTCCATCAAGCCAGAAGAACAATCCTTATTAAAATAAGAACCCATTTCCAATGTTCTAGGAAAATCTAATGATGCGCCAGTCTTCGCCTTTCGTTCACTTTCATCCCAATCATCAAAGTCTGCGACCTTCAAAACATCAATATCTGTCACTTCTGATGAAGCTTTTGCTTCTGGAATGACTAAAGTAGGGTTTAAATTCACTTTGTCCACCTCCCTCCTAGCAATTTTCTCCTCCAATTCTAACAGCTTCTGCTTAGCAGCCTGTTTCCTTCTTTCTTCCTCCAAAAGGATTTTTCGTTTTTCCTCCTCTCTAGCTACTCTTTGTTCTTCGGCCCTTCGAACAGCATCCTTATGTTCTTCTTCTGCTCTCCAAGCTGCTTCCCTGGCTTCTTCTTCCAGCCTTCTTTGACTTTCTTCATGTTCCCTAAGAATCCGCACTCTCTCTTCTTCTTCCCTTTGGGCTATCTCCAGAGCCCTTTCTTGTTCCTCAATCATCCGCTGACGTTCCTTTTCTTGCATCCTTTGAACTCTCTCAAGCTCAGCCTCAAAAGACTCCCTAACAGGATCATGAAAATCAGTCTGCCTAACCACATCTTTCTTCCTCTTGACCACCCCCAAAAGCCCACCGCTGAAGGGATCTCGTCCATCCATAAAAGGATCGTCAAAATATTTTTTTCCTCTCTTTGTGAATGTATGTTTATCCCGACCAAAATTGAGCTCTGGATCATTAGCTGGACTTCCCTTTGAACCAGCTGCATATGATGACCTGATAGAAGATGTATTCAGCGAAGCCGATCCACTGGTTTGTTCACTAAAATATCGGTCTCTTAGAACCCTTTCATCGCCTGTGTTGTAGTGTGAATCAATCTCATTGTTCCAGTGTCTGCGCCCTGTTTGTCCATATCCACCATTCTTCTTTGCAAAATCATTGTCAGCATTGTCTCGGAAAGGAAAAGTGTGTTTGTTTTCATTGTTCTTTTCCCAGGTCAAGCCAGATGGTTTTGAACTCAACTCATTTCTATTGCTGATAAAGGCTGGAATCTTAAATCTATCTTTGGGAAGAGGGGAATTTCTCCAAAAATTTCCTTCTCGTACTTCTCTGCTGGGTAATCTCATATCCCTGCCATCAGGATCCCCTTTAAGGACTTCACTAGAAGGGACCTTTCTAGTTTCATTGTCAATTAGACCTTTTCTGTCTGGATTGCTAAGAAACAACTTGTTAGGAAGATTACTCGCCCTAGGCTTATCAAAATATTGATCCCCATAAGCTTCCTTCTTTGAAAACTCATAATCTCGGTATCTATCAGTTATACCATGGCTTGTATCACGTTCATCGTCGGCCCAATCTGATCTCGGATTAGCAAAAACCATAGGTAGCGATCCTAGAAAATGTTCTTCCTGCTTTATAGCTTGATGTGATCTTAGAGAACCACCCAAACTGTAACTCTCAACATTTTTCTGATTACTTCCATCTACAACATTTGGACGAGACAAATGAGGCTGCTGGGGAATATCAGTGTGCATACTCAAATGGGAAGAAACACTCTGCTCTGCAAACAGATCCTCGCTAACAAGTTTCTGTTTTGCATTCAAAATGTCTTTCTGTTTCTGTGCAGTTCCTGATGGCAGCACAGCCTGCAGAGATGGAAAATCTTCGCCCCTCAAGACTGTGAGTTTTGCTGGTATGGGATTCACTTGAGAGGATGTAGACAAGGCACTGGGTCGAACCAAACCAGGTCGAGCTGAAGGAGGCAAATAAAGACTGCTCCCTCTACTTGAACCTTCAACACCAGACAATACTTGATCACTTCCCTCATGCACGAGGCTATCTGACCCCTCTTTCTCCTGAATTGTGATCGAGCTGGGCTTTGTCCACCCCATGCCAGCTGAAGTTGGCCTCTGTCCATTTCCAGAAGCTCCCACCCCAGAAATCCCAGCACCTGACCCCAAAGAATCGAATTTCTCATGCTCCTTCCTTAATGAAGGAAGATTCAAGGGGGGTGGAACAGAAAGCTTTGGCCCAGGCTTTTGCGAATTACGAGGTCTTGAAAGGACCACCATTCCTCCACCTCCATTATGATTGCTCGGTCGGGTTCTATTGGCTCCATAAGTGCTGGAATTCGATGAATGATTATGAGAAGGAGGTTGCCCATACGATTTATTGAGATTCACCGACACAAACTTGGTCCCCACTCCAGAATTAGCCATTGCAGGGTCCGAAGCAAGCCCCTCGATCCTAATTCCCACCAAAGCATCAAAAACCAGATAATACTCTTCTTTTCCACCAGAAATAATTCACAACTCCTGCGTGGATCTCACAGTGATTAGACATAAGGCCATAAAAAGAAGCTAAAACCCCGATCATCAAAAAAAATTACCATTTACAATTTCCACGCCCGATCTACTAAATCCAGCAAAGCCAAAGAACGAAAAGGATATAGAGCCAAGTTATTTCAGTTCAGCTAGGGTTAGGAACTTATGGTATAGGCTGAGGAAGTTGGAGACAGAGATCTAATCAAGAAATAGACAAAAAAGCTAACCTCCGGGGCGTAAGATATGGGCGGTGGTGATCGACGACGGCGCCGGAGGAACTGAAACGACAGCTTCGTGTACGGGAAAGAAGTATGGGACGGAAGCGAAAGGGCGAAGTCGAAGCGACAGAAGCAAATAAAGAACAAACTTCTTATTTTTATGATTCTAACCACATATGTAAACTTATTTATTTACAAGATCCCTAAGGTTTTGTAGTTTTGCTTTTATGTCCTCAAGCCAATAAAAAACTTTTGTTATTTACAAGATGAGGATAGAGACGAGAGTCAGCTCGACGCCTCGACCTGCATCTTTTGGGGCACAATAAAAAATTTGATTTTTTCAACTTTTAGTTGAATTAAATATTATCTATTAGTTTTTAGGTCCGGTTTTTTTTTGGAATTCTTGTCTTGGCGACAGGCATTCTCGACCTCATGACTCGGCAATTGGCGTTCTCGACTTCTTGGTTTGATGACCGGTGTTCTCTGCTTCTTGGTTTGGCGACCGGCGTTAAGGCTACAGACTTCTTTGACCTGCTTTACAATGTTAGGGCTCTGAGTCTATCGCTATCGAAATTAACTTTGAAGGTACGTTTGATTTTTTTATAAATTATGATAATATCTCTAGTTAAATTTGTATTCGATTAGCATTTGGACTCAAATCTTGTTGATGACCGCTTAAAATCGTAAGCAAAAATAATTATGTTTATAAATTTCTAGGGTTCTTACGAATGTAGAATGAACATAGTGATGTTTTCTTAAAGCTACATACTCCTTCAACAATAGGCTTGAGAGAATATGTATTATATTTTTTTTAAAAAAATTTAATTTATGGGACAAAAACTCAACCCGTCCCAACCTAAATTTTTTTTGGTCAAGTTGACAAAGTGATTTTGGATTTTGGGTTGGTCTTTAATTTTGAGTTTGGAACCAAAGATTGAATGGTCGAGTTTGCTCCGTCAAAAATCCGACCCTACCGAACTCGAACCAACCCATGATCATTCCTAATCTTAATGAAGAGAGAGGAAATACAAAGATACAATCATAAAAGTATGGTTAAGAATAACAAAATCATTGAACTATAGGGTTCTTAAGAAACTGTCAATCAAACTTTTAAAATTAACAAATCAATCACTTACAGACGGTTCGACTTGTCACACCACGCATAGCCATTGACAGAACGTTTCCGTGTTGGTAGCACTTGTCTCCCCACATTGAGGTGCAATAGGTCGGTATGACAAGGAAAATGTGAATGTTTTTTAAAACAATTTATTGTTTTATTTAATTTTTTAAAATAAATATTATCCTAATGACTTGAAATTTTGAGCATACATTTACAATAATTTAATACAACAGTCTGGAAGTTTCATGAATTTTTAGAATTTTGACGATTTACTATAATTATTAGTGTAAAAAATTATAAAATTTATAAAAAAAAATTAGTACATCAAAAAAAACCTTTACAATTTAAGCATAAATTCCCATGATGTTTCACTACCAAATTGAAAAACTACTGAAAAATAAGTCAAATTCAAATCAAAGATGACCATACTAAAAACGAATGAGACCAAAAATTAAAATTCATCTGCAAATTTAGCAGAATACCAATGCGACTTGCGCAAAAATCAAACTGTGCAACACAAAGGAAATATTATCCGAACGGCAGAGCTTTCTTGATTTTCATAAAAAAAAATTTAAAATTGAAGCAACAAAAGAAAATTTTTAAACAAAAAGTTGGATAAATCCCCTTAAGGTATTTGTCATCTTATAGATCGCGACGAGCAATATGAAATCAACATAAAATAAGTACAAATAGAACCATCGAATGCAAGCAAGTGCTATTGACACGGAAACATCCTCGTATTTGTCCGAGGATTAGCAAAATTCCAGGTCTGAACTTTACCCGTCTAATTTGACAAAACCAAGCAATCATCTTACTGAATTATGATCAAATTGATCTAACTTTGCCTCCATTGAAGCCATTTCCAGGTAGATACATCACGGGTATTGCGCTGAGATTTCATATTTTTATCTTATTCGACTTCTACAATCATCCATTGTACACCAACTCGCAATCTTATGCCTTGCCGGTCAAAAAGTTAACTCAGAGAGCCAACAAGCGTTTGAAAAGAAAGTCAAATCTATTCTTTTCTTGAAATTCTCAGTTTCTTATAATATATTAGTTTTGTTAGATTTATTTTTATATTCTATTGTACACGTTGTTAATTTGTCGAACATTAATTTATTAAATTTAAGTATAATTTTTTTATTAAAATTTAAATAATTATTTATTATATTATTGTAGTAATTTCAATTTGATGTGTACAATCATAAGAATATAGTTATAGAATTATATATTTTTAATATAACAGCCTAACGACTTTTTGGAAAAACCGTGAAACCGTGACCAAGTTCATAAATCAAGTTTTTTTACAAAAAAAAATCAATATCTTAAAAATGGCCTAAATTTTAAAAATCCGACTCAATAATAAAAATATTCAAAATAAGATATATTTTAAATTTTAATATAATAAAAAAATTAAAATTTATATATTTTTATTTAAAAGTTAAACTGACCTGGGTCTGATTTTAGAAAACCCAATTTTGGGCATTTTTAAAGAAAACTGAGAACTGCATGAGTGGGTAAAAAATAGCTAAAACCCAGCACAGACCGGCCCGAACTCACCCCTAATTTGTTCCATAAATTTGGATGCATAGCTTTTAGGTATGAATGATCTTGAAAAGGAGTACAATTAATCAACTTATGAAGATGTCATTAGACAAAGATCAAATAAAATCAAAGAGCTTGATACTTTCAAAGATTTCATGTTAAAGCTAACCACCTAGTATTATTCGACAAATTCAATGATCTTGTAAATTTTATATCAAACTGCATTATTCGTAAAGATTGGAGATTACATCCCAACATTTTTCAAAATGAGCTGAATCACTGAAATGAGACATTGTTGCACACTCAAACCAAATGTACTCGGAAATCAATGATTTATACTAATTTTTTGTATAAACTAGGATTCAAAATGAGCATTTGATTCAATTTCCTCTGAATTGGGACACTCACTTTCCCCCTTGGGTTGAATGGTACACTGTGGTCTGAGAAAGCTTCCTATCAAACTGTATATCATATCTTTTGATGGGGATTGAGCTCCGGTCTGGGAGTTCAAGAAGAGTATGAGGGAGAGCTAGGGTTTTAATGTCAATGTGCCGATCGATAGAGGAACGCCATGATGGGCAGACGCCTCGCATGCGAAGAACATTGATGCGGGAATCCAAGTTCTATGCGGATGACCATTAGCATAGTACATTCTAATTAAGAGTCTGGTTAATTGTCTCCTTTTCAAATGCAGAGTCACTACTTCTCAGACAGCTCACGAGTTTTGATTCCTCAATTTTTAGCGGCACTGATAGTAAGGGTCATGACAGTGTGAACTTCTAGTGAAGATCCCATGGAGGGAGATGAAATATGGGGCCAAATAACTTCTAAACTCGACCAAATCGTATTTAATTCCTAAACTCGAGCCGTTGGTTTGAGTGCAATTATGCAATAAATATCGTAATACAATTGCTTAATTTTGTGAATTTAGCTTACAAATTTACAGAAAAAATAAAATATTAATGAAATTTTGTTGTGAATTCATCATCTTTTATCTAAATAGAATTTGGGTCGCACTGAATTCTAACAATTTTATGAATTTCAGGTTATGTCATTGTAGATATTTGTATGGTGGATGAAGTTAGTAAAATTAAAGTATAAAATTTATACGAAATAAGATAGAAAGAAATATTAAAATAAATGAAGTTAATTTTTACAACACTGATCGACTTCTGAATACATCGATCAACACATGTTGCCTTCAAGTTCTCCGAAAAACAAAAACGGTTGTCTACACTAGTTGCCCTCGGGTTCTCCAAAAATAAGATCAGCAATCGACGATTTGATAAATCAATCAACAATATTTGCTCCCAGGACTTATATAATAAGATTAGAGGTTGACAATTATGGAGAAATGCTGACACTAGCCGTTCTTGAGTTCTCTCAAACGCATTAGTCGGTTGATGTCTCTCGGTCAAATTGGATCAAGAGGCATGGTTATGTGTTGGGCTCAGCCCATATTTGGGCCGGGTCCTATATAAGGGTTTTGTTTAGAAGAAAACCCTAAGAGTGATATCAAAGAGAGAAGAGAGATTGAAAGGGTTCAGACTTTTCTGCGGCAGTCAGAGTCGAATTCGATTATCTCAAGCTTCAGCCGTTGGATCAACGTGAAATTTGGACAGCAGCTTTACGACATATAGAGGTACATTCTGAACGGTGGAGATCGTGTTTTGTGCTTTTTAAGGCTGTCCGATAGGGTAAAAACGGAACTGTTGTTCGTTTTTAGTTTAATCCTCTCTTGCTTCTTATTGTCTTCCAAGATTATTGTTTTTATCTTTATGAAGTATGATATGCCTCTAGTTTGATAATCTAGAGAGAACATTTAGTTGTACCCATTATTTTTTATATAGTGGAAGATTGATTAAGCGGCCTACGGGTCCCGTGGTTTTTTATCCTCTTTGATTCGTGGTTTTTTATCCTCTTTGATTCGAGGGTTTTCCACGCTAAAAGTCTTGGCGTCACTAATCTCGTTTCTTTGGTGTTTATCATTATTGATTGATATTGGTTTGCCTATTTGATTACAAGTAGTAGATAATAAGATATTTTATCCGCTGTGCAATCTCGGTTTGAGATTTTTTTGAGTATTATCATGTTCTCTACACTCTATTTGTCAACAAGTGGTATCAGAGCTCTGTTGTTTTGGGGTGGTTATTCTTGTGTTTTTCAAATGGAAGAATCTGGTAATAGTAGCAATACTATGATTAAACTCACGGCTACCAATTACTCAATTTGGAAGTCGCGAATGGAAGACTTATTATGTTGTCTGGATTATGAAGATACACTTTTGGGAGACGAAAGTAAACCAAGTGACATGTCAGAAAAAGATTGGGCTAAGTTGAACAGGAAAGCCGTTGGCAAAATTCGACAGTGGGTTGATAATAGTGTTTATCAACATGTTGCCAATGAGATAAATGCCAACAAAGTATGGGAGACTTTAAGGGAGTTATACGAAAAGAAGAATGCTCAGAATAAAGCTTTTCTTTTCAGGAAACTGATGTATCTCCGATACGTGGATGGAACTCCAATTTCAGATCACTTGAATGTCTTTCAAGGAATTCTGAATCAGTTGGCATCACTGGACATGAAGCTAGATGATGAGATTCATGCTTTGTGTCTAATTAGTTCTTTGCCTGACAGTTGGGAGACTCTTGTTGTTTCTCTTAGTAATTCCGCTCCAGATGGTGTTCTCACTATGAAGATGGTGAAAGAAAGTATGTTGAATGAAGAAAACAGAAGAAGAGAGCGAGGGCTAACTGCACAGAGTCCAGTATTAATTTCAGAGAAACGTGGTAGGAGCAAGAGTAGATATCAGAAAAGCCGTGACAACAATGACAGATCACGAGGAAAGTCTCAAGTAAAATGTGACTTTAGATGTTTTCATTGTGATAAGACAGGACACAAGAAAGCTCAATGCAGAAAATGGTTGAGAGAACAAAAACAAAATCAGAAAGGTGAAAACTTAGCAGATGATGCCAACACTACAGCGACTGTAGATGGAGATGTGATTATTATCTGTGATGATAATATTAGTGTTAATCTCACATGTCAGGATCCGCGTAGGGTAGTTGATTCTGGTACTTCGTATCATGTTACATCTCAGCGTGATGTATTCTCTACATACAACCATGGTGATTTTGGTTATGTGAAGATGGGGAACAGTGCAGAATGCAGAATCGTAGGCATCAGTGATGTCTACATGAATACTGATGTCGGATATCGAATTCGTTTGAAGAATGTGAGACATGTTCCTGATATTCGTCTAAATTTAATCTCCACAGGTGTTCTTGATGACGAAAAATATCATTGCCACTTTGGTGAAGGCAAGTGTAAGCTTACAAAGAATTCAATGGTTGTCGCTAGAGGAAAGAAACAGAATTCTCTCTACATAATGCAAGTTATGTCCTATAAAGAAGAAATGAATGTGGTAGATGATTCATCTGCTCAATTATGACACATGGGACTTGGGCACATGAGCAAGACTGATATGCAGAAGCTTTTTCAGAAGCAGATTATACCAGGATTAAAGAATACAGTGCTTGATTTATGCACTCACTGTTTGACTGGTAAGCAACACAGAGTCTCTTTTAAGACTTTGCCTCCGTCTAGAAGACCTAATGTGTTGGACTTGGTGCATACAGATGTTTGCTCTATGGATGAGACGAGTCTTGGTGGTGCTCGTTATTACGTTACCTTCATTGATGATTATTCCAGGAAGGTATGGGCTTATGCTTTGAAAACTAAAGATCAAACTTTAAGTTTCTTCAAAATATTTCATGCAGCAGTTGAGAGAGAAACTGGCAAGAAATTAAAATATGTTCGCTCAGATAATGGCGGTGAATATAGAGGTCCATTTGAGGAGTATTGCAGGACACATGGAATCAAGTTTAAGAAAACAGAACCAAAAATGCCCCAGCATAATGGAGTTGCAGAGAGGATGAACCACACGATTAATGACAGAATTCGTTGTATGCTCTCTCATGCAAAGTTGCCGAAGTCCTTTTGGGGAGAGGCAATGAGATCAGCGGTTGACTTGATAAATCTTTCGCCATTAGTTCCTTTGGATCATGATATACCTCAAAGGGTCTGGTCAGAAAAAGATGTTTCATATGGGCATCTTAAAGTTTTTGGTTGCAGGGCATTTGTGCATGTCCCTAGAGATGAGAGATCTAAACTTGATAGTAAAACAAGACAAAGTATTTTCATTGGTTATTGTCATGAGGAGTCTGGGTACAGATTTTGGGATCCGATTAATAAGAAAGTTATCAGAAGTAGAGATGCAATCTTTTTGGAAGATCAAACCATTGAAGATTTTGATAAGACGAAGAAGTCAGAATCTAACAATGAAGAACACGTTGATTCAGGTATGGTTCGTCCACCTATGGTGCCTACTAATGATAACAGGGATGCACAGACAGATGATTTCCTTCAAAATGATGATGAAGCAGTTGAAGAGAACCCAGAAGAGCCACCGGTTGAGCTTCAGTTGAGAAGATCTACGAGAGACAGGGAACCTTCGAGAAAATATTCTACAAGTGATTATATGTTGCTCGCTGAAGGGGGAGAGGCCGAAAACTATTACGAGATTATGTCTCATGAAAAGAAAGAAGAGTGGTTGTCGGCAATGCAAGATGAGATGAAATCCTTGCATGACAACGACACTTATGATTTGGTAAAACTACCAAATGGCAAAAGAGCTTTGAAAAACAAGTGGGTTTTCAAAATAAAGTCAGAAGAAAATAGCTTACAACCAAGGTATAAAGCAAGATTGGTTGTGAAAGGATTCAGCCAGACAAAGGGTGTTGACTTTGATGAGATTTTCTCGCCTGTCGTGAAGATGAGTTCGATCCGAGTTGTTTTGGGACTTGCAGCCAGTTTGGATTTGGAAGTCGAACAACTTGATGTAAATACGGCTTTTCTTCATGGAGATTTAGAGGAAGAAATCTATATGGAGCAGCCTGAAGGCTTTAAAGCTAAAGGGAAAGAAAATCTTGTATGCAGATTGAGGAAAAGTTTATACGGGCTTAAGCAAGCGCCAAGACAGTGGTACAAAAAGTTCAATGCTTTTATGGAAGTGAATGGGTACACTAAAACTACTTCCGACCATTGTGTTTTTATAAAGAGATTCTCTGACAATGAAGAGATTCTCTGACAATGATTTTGTGATTCTTTTGCTATACGTCGATGATATGTTGATTGTTGGACATGATGTCAATAAAATACAGAAGTTGAAGATAGAACTCAGTAAATCCTTTTCCATGAAGGATTTAGGCCCGGCTAAGCAGATTCTTGGCATGAAGATTAATCGTGACAGGAAAAAGAAAAAGTTGTGGTTATCTCAGGAGAGATACATTGAGAAAGTTCTTGAAAGATTCAACATGAGCAATGCAAAGCCTGTTGGATCTCCACTTGCAGGTCACTTTAAGCTGAGCACCAAACAGAGTCCTACAAGTGAAAAAGATATTCAAGAGATGAAGAAAATCCCTTATGCATCCACAGTGGGAAGTTTAATGTATGTTATGGTGTGTACAAGACCAGATATTGCTCATGCAGTCAGCATTGTTAGACGTTTTCTCTCTAATTACGGGAAAGAGCATTGGGAAGCAGTGAAATAGATACTCAGATATCTAAGAGGTACTTCCAAGGCCTGTTTGTGTTTTGGAAATGGTAAACCTGTGTTAGATGCTTTCACAGATGCAGATATGGCTGGTGATATTGATTCAAGAAAGTCTACATCTGGCTATATGGTTACCTTTGCAGGGGGAGCAGTTTCATGGAAATCAAAACTCCAAGATTGTGTTGCATTATCAACTACAGAAGCTGAGTATATTGCAATAACAGAAGCTTGTAAAGAAGTATTGTGGATGAAAAGATTTTTGCAAGAATTGGGTTATGATCAAGATAAATTAATTTTGTACTGTGACAATCAAAGTGTAATTTATCTCAGCAAAAATTCTACATTCCACTATCGCACAAAGCATATTGATGTGCGTTATCATTGGATTCGAGATGTGTTAGAATCCAAGATGTTACAGCTCGAGAAAATCCATACCAGTGAGAATGGATCTGATATGATGACAAAACTTTTGCCTAAAGAAAAGCTTAATTCTTGTAGGCAGAAAGCGGGCGTGCTAGAGCCCTACATATGAGCTGAGGGGGAGATTTGTTGAGCTCAGCCCATATTTGGGCCGGGTCCTATATAAGGGTTTTGTTTAGAAGAAAACCCTAAGAGTGATATCAAAGAGAGAAGAGAGATTGAAAGGGTTCGGACTTTTTTGCGGCAGTTAGAGTCGAATTCGATTATCTCAAAATTCAGCCGTTGGATCAACGTGAAATTTGGACAGCAGCTTTGCGACATATAGAGGTACATTCTGAACGGTGGAGATCGTGTTTTGTGCTTTCTAAGGCTGTCCGATAGGGTAAAAACGGAACTGTTATTTCGTTTTTAGTTTAATCCTCTCTTGCTTCTTATTGTCTTCCAAGATTATTGTTTTTATTTTGATGAAGTATGATATGCCTCTAGTTTGATAATCTAGAGAGAACATTTGGTTGTACCCATTATTTCTGATATAGTGGAAGATTCATTAAGCGGCCTACGGGTCCCGTGATTTTTTATCCTCTTTGATTCGAGAGTTTTCCACGCTAAAAGTCTTGGTGTCACTAATCTCGTTTCTTTGGTGTTTATCATTATTGATTGATATTGGTTTGCCTATTTGATTACAAGTAGTAGATAACAAGATATATTTATCCGCTGTGCAATCTCGGTTTGAGATTTTATTGAGTATTATCAGGTTCCCTACACCCTATTTGTCAACATTATGGCACACACGATTGGGTCACCAACATTTACAGTAAAATTCACAAAAGAGGGATCCGCACTTGTTACAGATAGATCAACTCCTATGATGCAAAGAACAAAAATTGTCGGTTTAAACACGTAATTAGGAGAAGAAAACCCTAAACACCAATCTGCCTCTTCGCCCTCACGTTTGGCAAGCCATTTTCGGTCTACTTTAGATGCAATAATGAGCTTCTTTGATGATTGGAACATATTATATGTTAGACATAAGAAATTGGAGTTAGGCTTGGTTTCCTTACTGTTAAACTAAGTTGAATGAAATACATGAATAAGCATACCTACCAAACATGTAAATATGTACGATATTTGGATTTCGAAAATTTGTTTGTTATATGTAGTTTGGGATAAACTAGAAATTTATGATCATGTCATAGTTACTCGAGAGTGTGAATGTGTGTTTATGCATCATGGTTCTCGAAGAAAATTACAAAAGTGTTATCCATGCATATGTTACATGGGCTAAAAGAATTAGTAGATTGTTGTGTATAAAATTATCAGTTTTGGTCTAGTTTTGATCTTTAATTTCTCTAATCATAAAATCAAAATTGAAGCATGAGTGAAAAAATACTCGAAATTGGATAAAATCTGACCCGAAACAAAATAAAACACAACTCAAACCAAATAAATTTGACAAAAACTAAAAAACGATTCTAAACTCGATCTAAATACTTAAATTCGTCCTAAATATAATAAAAATATATATTTTATTTTTTTAAAAGTATTGGCATTGGACGGAAAAATTAGAACCATATCGTATTTACGTGCAACACCTGAAATTGATATTTTATTATTGTGTTGCGATACATGCATTTGCGTTCAATTGTGAGTATATTTATGTGCAACAATGGTTCACTTGACCACAATTTTTAGATTTTAGCTTGGTGTAGTGGTAACTCTACTCCATTTCTCATTCTTTAAAGATATAACTTGCCTTGATTTTCTACCTTATTCTCTCGATTCCGCTTATTGTACATGTGAATGTCTGTACATTGATAAATATAAAAGACTCGTATTAGATCTTGAAAATGCACTTATTTATATGAATAATTAGAACGATGTTATGGCGAGAGACTCGATAATGAAACAGAGATTATGGAGTAATTAGGGCTTGGAATATCATTTATTGCCTTTATTTTGATAGCCAGACTAAAAAAACTAGATTCTGATGAAGATGCAGTTGCTTCCTATTTCTTTAATTTGATCGCCTGTTGTCTTTCTGCTTCTGTCGGTTTGACCAAACATTTGGACTTCTCGAACCGACGACGTGTCTCATACGGCTGTACTTTTAACTCCAGAAAACCATTTCAGTACCTGAACAATGCAGCAGTGGCCAGTGTTTGGTTTTGTCCATTTTCGAACTCAGAACCGGATCATTCAAGACTCCAATTAATTTAATATTATTATTGCTTTGAGTTTTGTGGAGTTTTAGGTCATATCAGAAGCTATATTTGAGTTTGGACAACTTTGAACTGCGTTTGGACCAGATTCCGGTTCATTAGTGCTCCACATTTCGGCACGATTTGGTTCTAGTATGGGTCTAGGTTTAGGCATCCTTTTGATAGTAAACCCTTCATTTCAATTAGAATAATCATAATTAACGTTTAAAAAAACCATGATTAAGAAGTATGCATGTGTTGGCCACCTGGCCATGCAAGATAGAGAGTATCTTCAACACATGCATGTCCCAAATGAATCGACATTAAAAAGAAGAATAACAGTTGTAGCAAATTTATTAAATTTAGCATTACAACTTAAGTAACACCTAAGATGTCGATTACCATTTTGACCTGTTTCTTGCAAGGCACGGAGTTGATAATGTTCATACGAATTCCAAGACAACGTGGATCATTTCCTTTACGTTCCATTTTTCGTATCGAATTAGTTTTTTTTTTACCATTTTTGAGCATGCATATAAGTAATTTCTTCTAATTATCGACTAAAAGTTTGGTGTTAGAGTTGGAATAATTGTTCGATAATTTTTCGTGCTAATAATGTAGAGGAAGTGCATATGGGCAGCTAAATCGTTGGTATTAAAGTAACAAGTCAAAGATGCGGCCATTTAATAAACGGCTCAATGCATCAATCACGAAAATTTCTTGATAAAAATATACAAAACGTATGAAGATTTTTCATAGTTTTGCTTGTTTTTATTTGTTTTGCGAAGAAAGAACGAAACCAATTGCGGAAAAAGAATCAAGATGGAGCAAAAACGGAAACTAAAACACGTCTTTCCGAGCTCGATCGAAATGTTCAAAAGGATGGTTCGCTCGAGCTTGAATATACGTCGATCTCTATGGAACGAATTTCTCATTCTTCGAATCTATGACTAGGGTAGAGATGTTCTTGTTTCTAGAATAAATGAAGGCAATTCCATAATTCATTGCCACATTGAAACAAGCATTTGATTAGATTTAACTCGCCAAAAAAATTCATTGCAAAATGCATTTTCCAATTTAATTTCATTGATAGATTATTGAAAATAGATTAAGGATTGTATTATGCAAGTCGTAGAGTGTCGTTCAACTTTTGTTATTCACCAACTTTTAATTTGAGTTATATCAATATAGGTTTTTAAAAATGAAGAGAAATGTTCTTGAACTAACGTAAGACGAACCATCTAAACTGGAATGTGTGAGGGTAATGTAATCTCATATTGCTTAAAAAGTGACTTTTGTGTTGTATATAATTGGTATTCTTCTTCTTACCAAATACAACGTATTTTGAGCTATAAACTTAAAAACAAATTCGTGAGAGTAATTTCAGCTCAAAATTGACAATATTATACTGAGAGTACTAAGAGATGTTACAAATACGGAAACAATTTTTTTCTTATAAATCTCGTGTATTTCATCTGTTCGTCTAGTTATTTATCTTATCATTTATGAAAATTACATTTTTAGCTCACTCTAAATGCAAAATTCAAAATTATTTCATATAACTTTTTCCAAAATTTCCAATTCTATGTGATAAATACAATGCGATTCAAAGATCATGTAACTTTCAATTTGGACAAAATTAGTGTTATTAACATTTTTACTTAACTAGTTACTTTATATGAGAAACCACACAATGTTTAATAATTCGAAGACATGTCTCCTCAATTTTCGGCATAAAACAAACTCTAAATTAGTGATTCATGCTGTGTAAAGATCAATGAGCAAAACTCAGATAAAAATAAAATAAATGCTCGTAAGTTTTAGCTCCATCGAGTAAAAATTAATATATATGTATATATTTTAACTACACCAAGTAATGAATTTTAGTTACTAATCATATTTATCTGCTCATATACTTCCATCACAGTGCCAAAAACAATTGCTCGTGGTGTCTGGTGAGTCAATATAGATAATTGAGTCTCGAGTCAAAGTTGTCTACCGAGTTGTCCATTCAATTAAATTATAAAAAATCAATATTAAATTTATGAGTAATGAACAATCTTTACAAGATTAAAATCTTTAAAAAGTTCTTGATTTAAAATACTAATTTGAGCACGTTACTTTACGACAAGACATCACATGTACGGGTGACCATAAAAGATGGTCATATTGCAATGATTTTTACTTATTTATGCTGCCCTTATTTTTATTTTTAAATATAAGAACTGGGTTTTGCTTATTATTGATTAAAAAAATATAAATTTATGAAGAAAAAATGCTGTATAAATGCATGCATCTACAAGAAAAAGCCACAGCTGCAGAAGAAGAAGGTCCTTTCTTTCTCTTCTTCGATCTGTTGTTCTTTAGTAGATATCCAAAAGAAATCCATGGCCTGCTTAGATACGTACAGTTGTGAGCCAAAAGGAGCTCCATTGAGCCACAGAATCTCCTTCTCGAATGATTTCATCGATCCCCAGATTTCAACCAAGCAAGACTTGCGCTCCAGAGAAACACCAGCAGCTTCTGCAGATTTTGAGTTTTCTGTTTCAAGCCACTCCATGATGAGCGCTGACGAGCTTTTCTTCAATGGCAGACTCATCCCCATTAAGGACCAGTTGGATAATAAGAACGTGGGGCAGAGAACTCTGAGAGATGAGCTTCTGGTTGACGATGAAGACGACTATGGCGACGAAAGACAGAAATGCTCAACCAGGTGGAGGGGAATCCAGTTTGGCTTGAAGAGGACCATCCATTTTGGCGCTGTGAAGGTTTGCAAGAACAACGTGTCATCGGAAAAAGTGGTTGAACCAAAAACACCACGCTTGGTTCCCGAGGAAATGATTATAAGCAATTCATCACAGGTCTGAAAACGTACTTTTCCACCTACTTTCCATGTTCATTTATCAGCTGTGAAGTTAGAACATGCTGGAAGAAAAGGGTTTTTTGCTGTACAATTTCTTGTTGGGTTTTCATTTTTTTTATTGTGGTTTTGTATTATTCTCTCGGAAATTGGCTGTTTTCTATGCAAAGTTTCATGTTTGGAGAGATAAAAAGACCATATTTTGCTACCGCAATTCCGACCAAGGCTAATATGTCTACATTTCCCGACCGAAATCTATCCTTGTGATTTGTACGCGAGAATTGCACTGCGGCTGAGCAAATCGTGCACAGGAATGGAAAGATTGCTAGCTTTAATGGCGTCTTTGGAAATGAGTTTCAGAGATCAACGCAGTTTTCCACAAATAAATGAATTTATGCAGAGGAACCAATCTTTCTACCCTCTTCCTTCATTTTCCAATCCAGAAGCATCTTCTCGTTGTTTGAAAACTTTCAATTTCGCCCCCATGTTTCTTACTTTCTATCATCAACGCCACCAGATCTATAAATAACAATAGAAAAACATTTTCCATATAAACCTTTGGACGTGGGTTGGCGAATCACCCATATAAACCTTTGTCCGCTCTGCTCCAAGCCCCAGGCTAGCTCCGTCGTTTGCTCCGGCGATAGGGTTCCACCATTCCCAAAAGACATAAACATAACCGAGCGGCTGGGTTGCTGGTCCAGCCAAATGAACAACTCGTCTTTCATATTTGAAGACCTCACCGGCCTTGTCACCGGCCCCACCGCACACACCGGCTCATCGTTGACCCCCCATGAAAAGGTCTGATCTCTTAGAGCCGTGAGTGTCCTCCGCTCCAGATCCTCCCACGTCATTTACTCAATCCAAGCAGTCCATTTCTGTTTTATTTTTATGGGTAAAAATCAAATTTGTCATAGAACAATTTAGTATTTTTATGGGCCACCAAATTTTAAAACTAACAAGTTGGCCATGGACAATTAGGTGAGACATGTCGTACTATTGACACACTGCATGTCTGTGTCACTTATCTCACCACGTTAAGGTGCTACAAGTAAAAATATCGCGTAGCACATGTCATATATCACTGTCAACTGGATGCAGCAAGTCAGACTTACATGCGACCGTCTGCATGCCTATTTATATATTTATATATATGCATTCATTAAACAAGTTTTCTAATTAATTACGTAATACATATTTACATCAATTTTGAATTAAATTATGTTAATTTTACATGGAAAGAGCTCAAATTAAGTTGGGTGGATTATAACTAAGGCAAATTGACTAATTAATTGTTCAACTAGTGAAATTGCAATCTTCGAAGCATCATTTGAACTTCGATCCGTTAGATGGTCATTTTAAACATACTGGAGCCATGATCATTAATTCATATTTTACAAAATTTAACAATTATTTATTGATTTTATTAAGAAAATTATCCACTAAATCTCCAAAAAGATAAATTGCTTGAATCTTATTTTTATCAGCATTCAATATTTGGCAAATTACTTGAAAATACATATTATTAATATTTTTATAGAGAGAATTTTTTTCAAAAAGGCGAATTTCCTTTTAAAAAATAGTAACGTGCCTTTTCATGTAAAACAATAATTACGAGGAATGTCCGCACAGACATAGTTCAGTCGGTTAAAAAATAGTAGTAACAAGTGCCAATGTTCGAATCCTGACAGTTACAGTGTGAAAGTTGTTACCTTTAATGTAGGGTAACTCTTTATGAACGTAGGTAAATGCCTCTCATCTCTAACCTATTGAGTCATCTTGACTTACTCCTCTAGAAAACTTAAAACTAGAAGTAAGGGCCTGAGGGCGAATTCGCCTTTCGGTAACAATAACTATGGCGAATGGATTATCTAGAGGCCGACTCCGCCCGTTCTCAGCAGATGATACGCCATTGGTTTTGGTGTGGGCTCCGCCTGAAGTTGAACGGCTCTATGCCTTCTTGTCATTCTCTTTCTGATCTAGGATGTTAAACCAGATCGAGCCCGGGATCTTCTGGAAAAAGGGGAAGATTTAGGATAGCCTGTCATTCTTCTAGCTCTTCTGTTCAGATTTAGATGAACAGATTTTGGTTTATGATTCGAGCTGGGCTTCTTTGAATCAGCAATAATCTAGGGCAATCTTCGTTCTCGTGATCAGAGGAGGAAACGAGAGTGATATACGCGAAGAAGATACAGAAATGAACTTGTAATCCAAGTCTTTCAACGAGAAAGCCTAATTGTTTTGTCTTTTTTACCATCTTGTCCCTCATATTCCATACTTGGGAACGAGAAAGCCCTAATTTCTAATGTTAGCGGCAGCGCATCACCGTTCCTCGCCAAGCTGCCTCAGTATCTTTCAAGCTCTTTTCGATCAATCGGTTCCGAAACTTTTCGAATAATCTCCAGAGCTTCGAGTTGAGTTCATACTAGTTTTCTGGTTTTTTTTAGCGGTACAATCCATGGCTTCTCTCCACATTTTCGTTTCTTTGAAAGAGCTGGGCTTCTAGTACTATTCTCACTGCATATTTTGTTGCCTATCGTCTATTTCTTCATAGAGGTTTTATTATTCGCCAGGGAATCGAAGGAAGGAATGGAAAAGGCAGTTGGGTGGTCCGATGTCCCAGATGACCTGCTTGCCAAAATAGCGACATGCTTCGATTCCCGCATCGACGTTCTGCGCATCCGAGCCGTCTGTCCATCATGGCGTTCCTCTCTCGATCGCCACATGAACATTAAAACCCTAGGTCGCCCTCATACGCTTCTCCAACTTCCAGACCGGAGCTCCCTCCGCATCAAAAGATACGATATACAATTTGATAGGAAGCTTTCTCAGACTACAGTGTACCGTATTAAACCCAGGGGGGAAAGTCAGTGTCCCAATTATGCTCCAGTATGGTTCCTCAAAGTGGAAGACCTGGAGCCTAATCGTATGCGCATTTTGAATCCACTGTCGTACTGCAGAGGAAATTGTTTGCCTGATTCTTATCCCAAGGTATTGAATTTGTTTGATTACAATGTAACTGAAATAAGCAAAGGGTATGTTGTTAAAGATCTGGAAAAAAGTCCTTGTGGAATATCGTCCTTCGAATTGACAACCATTTCACATAAAGCAGTTTTATATCCGGATAGTATGTGGACTCCATTAGAAGACCTTACGATCTTTATGCTTAAGCAGAAAGGAAAATTATATTACTGCAAACACGGAGATGAAAGATGGAACCGTATAAATGACAAGGAAAATAAACTTACTGACATTGTCGTTTGGAGGAACCAGGTATACGTTGTTAATAGATCTGGAGAGGTTTCGACGATAGATTCGTCCATGAAGATGGTGTTACATACTCCACTGACTGATCGACTGGGAGGAAGCGTGAATCATTTAGTTGTGTCAAATGGACAGCTTCGTTTAGTGGAAAAACTAGATATGCATTATGTCCACGCAGAATCCGATGAATATGAGGAAGAAACATCGGATGAAGAAGATGATGAGAAAGAGGAACACGATGAACATGAGCAGGATGGAAAAGAGGAAGAGGGTGAGGATGATCTAGAGCACAAATGGGTTGGAATGGAAAAGCACCAGAAAGGTAAAAGGAAAAGAAGCCATGGAGACAAATCGGATGAGCAGGATGACATGGAGGGTGACCCGATAATTGTAAGTCGCCATGAACAGTCCTGTTTCTGCTGGAGAAATGTGCTTGATATTGATGTTTATGGCTTGGACGAGAATTTAGGATGGGTGGAAGCTAGAAACTTGGGGGATCAAGTGTGGTTTATGGGATATGAATCTTATTTCTGCCTACCAAGAAAAGAATTGCCTGGATTCAAAGGTAACTGCATATATTTCTTGAAGCAAAATCTTGACAACGACGACGACTCTGAAAGTGATACTGAAGCTGGTGTTAGACTGTTTCGAAAGGTCGAGAGGAGGAAGACAAAGATGAAACTGGTGCTGTCTTGTCCAGGTCCTGCTCTCATGTTTTGGCCTCGTGCCTGCTAGTTATGTGACCAAATAGTTACATCTTGTTCTTTGTTCATGTTTATCTTTACAAGTTCGTGTTTACTCAAGGACATCGTTCCAATTTCAATTTGGGTTTGGCTCCCTTTTTGGATTTGTGATCTGTTGTGGGTTAGTTTTCTTTACGGAACTAAAAGGCACGAGTGCAAAAGAAGTACAATATAAGAAACAAGCGAAATAACAAAAACAAACCCAACAAAATACTGTTCTAAGTGATGCGGAATTTGAATCATACTGCCCCATATCTCTCACACATAGCAGCATAATTCCGTTCGCTAGATACTATATGTTTGCACTTTAGATAAATGTTGTGCGATCGATTTTCAATTTAAGAGGGAGTGATTTAAATTAATTAGTTTTTTCATAATTTTTACATAATCTAATACTTAAGTAATTATTATGATAAATATAATGAGTAAAAGAAAGAAAAAATTAAATTGATGTGTCAACGCGGTTCGGCCAAGTTTGTTTATATCCCTGCTACGTCGCCGCACGAATATCCACTAGCTCGACTTATGGGTGAAACTCTTTCTTCAATTAATTCTTCTTTGAGAAACACATCACTAATTCTCTCAATTTTTGCTAGAAATTAATCTGCTAAAAAAATAATCAAGTTACAGTCTTATAACTCGGACAATTTGATACTTGGAATAAATAAAAATTCAAATAAAAATATGCTAGAGTGTGAATCTGAATTTTGGCAGCACTTTCTCCGTCTTTTTCTTCTTGTAAAATTCTTTGCTAAATAATATATCATACTTCAATTTATATATTTTTCCTTATGGGGAATTTAGGTCGATTAAGAGTTGATTTTCGATCGACCAATAACTTTTTTGACATTCCTAACCATTTGAGAAATAAAAATATCTGTTGTGGGAGATTTCCCAAAATTAGTTTTCGCCGATACTTTTTGGTCGACTTTTTTGGTCATTAGAAACTTTTATAGCTTGAGCTCATAACAGTTTCGGTCGACTAAAACTTGTTTTCGGTCAATATTTTCATTCATTTCAAATTTTTATACCTTGAACTTATACTAGTTTTGGTCGACGAAAACTTAATTTTTCCGTCGATTAGAACTGAAATTTCAACGCTTAAATTTTTTAAAATAGTTTAAAGCAACTTTCTTTTGACCGAAACAGAAAATACTTAAACATACGAGTTAAAAATTATAAATATCCTTATTAGATGATATTTTTAGTAAAAAAATATTAACAGTTAAATTTATTATAAAAAATAATACAACATGAATGCTAGGTGAGATGCAAGAAGTGGATGAAGGATGCAAGAAGGAGCAATACTTTGTGAATATGCTGATTTTTATGAGGGAGTGAGGGAGTTAAAAAGGCGAAATCTCTAGCCTTCAGGGCCCTCACCCACGGCCCGACAGAGGATTGTGAGGGAGTTAAATTACGGTGACTCAGCGGCCCAAAGATAAGAGGCCACGACCTGACACTACAAGGAACGACCTCAAACCATTGTGAAGATTTAAGTTTTAAATTTACTATCTCTGAACCAACTGAGTTAAGCCCGTGCGAGCATTTACTGCATAAATCTTCTTTCATAGCTTTAGTTAATTCAACAGGTGGCTGGCACCAAGCTCCTAAATCGATAACCATGCTTGCGTTGGTGAAGTTTGACCACTCACCAGCTAGTTTTGTACAACTATTTTCGTAACTCAAATACCACTTGAAACCCTGGTCTGGCCTTGAGTTCTGCAACATGGTTTATACATCATGATTGAGAAGCATTCAAATGTTCCTCAAGTGCTTTGCCAGAGTGGTGAGCAAAATGATAAGCGAAGAACTGGGCCGGCTTTGAGACGGAAAGGATTTCATGCCACACGGCCTGCGTACGCATCAAGCTCCGCACTCGAGGATGGAGGTCATCGAGCTTGGATGCAAGTGAAGACAAAGTGGGGATCAAAGACAGAAGTCAAAGGAGATAATTCATGTTGAGATTCTCAAAGCCAGACAGGAATCCGACTGTGAAAGAGGAGACCAAAGGCTGGAATAATCCCAAAAAGAATCTCCACAGGAGATGAGAATGAGGTTGTTTCACGTTTTGGAACAAGAAAAACGTCTTCAAATACAAAACAATTCAATCTTCCATGGCTGTCATCAAAGGCTGAGTAGGTTGGAGATTAGATCGATGCTCACTTTCAACAAAACGCCAAACCTACCCATCTTTACATTCACCTTGCTCCAACTTTCTCAGGAATCTCCTGGTTTTTCCCCTCATTTCCGGCCCCAGATGAGCCTCAATGGCCTCCCTTCTGCCTTTTCCACCAACGAAGCCTCGCCGGAATGGCTTAGCAAGGCGGACAATGCGTGGCAACTTACGGCGACCACGATGGTCGGCCTCCAAAGCGTACCGGGGCTGGTTATTCTGTACGGGAGTATGGTGAAGAAAAAATGGGCCGTCAACTCCTCTTTCATGGCGCTTTACGCCTTCGCCGCGGTTCTGGTGTGCTGGGTTCTCTGGGCGCACAACATGGCCTTCGGACAAAAAATGATCCTCATTTCCGGTGAGCCCAACGCCGCCCTATCAGAAACCCGTCTTCTCCGGCAAACCCAGCCGCAGTTTCCGAAGTACAAGGTGCCAATGGCTGACTATGTGTTTTTCCAGTTTGCTTTCGCAGCCATCACCGTCATATTGCTCGCCGGCTCGTTGCTGGGGAGGATGAAGTTTGTTGCGTGGATGATGTTTGTCCCTCTTTGGCTCACCTTTTGTTACACGGTCGGCGCCTTCAGCATTTGGGGAAATGGTTTTGGAGAGAAAACCATAATTGATTACGCCGGCGGATATGTCATTCATCTCTCTTCAGGAGTTGCAGGTTTCACCGCTGCTTACTGGGTATGATCTTCTATATCTTAATCTTCGTGAGCTAGTTTTGGTCCTAGATTGAGATCGTTAGAGTAATCTTTCTTGTTCGTAGGTGGGTCCGAGAAGCACAGACGACAGGAAGCACTTCCCACCAAACAACATCGTACATGTTCTCGGAGGCGCCGGATTCTTGTGGCTGGGTTGGACCGGTTTCAATGGAGGAGCTCCGTTTGCCGCAAGCATCGTCACATCTTTGGCCGTGTGTAATACCCATCTCTGCACGGCCACCAGCATCTTGATATGGATGTCTTTGGACATGATCGTCTACAAGAAAATCTCGGTGATCGGAGCGGTTCAAGGGATGATCACCGGCCTCGTTTGTATCACCCCCGGCGCCGGTCAGACTACTGTTCCTCATAAATCTGCTCGTTCACAAACCCCATTATCTTCAATTTTTACTAAGATTCCGGAGTGGATTCATGTAACCGTACTGTTTTCAGGACTGGTGGATCCGGCTGCGGCGGCGGTGATGGGGGTTTTATCAGGCTCGGTGCCGTGGTACACGATGATGATTTTACACAGAAAACTGGACTTCTTCCAGAACGTAGACGACACTTTAGGGGTTTTTCACACTCACGCGGTGGCCGGAGCTCTGGGAGGGCTTCTCACCGGCTGCTTGGCTAGACCTAATCTCCTCCATCTAATGTACGGCGACAATGACTACGGTCCGGGAATCGTGTACGCCATGTTTGACGGGCGGTTCACAAATGGTCTGAAACAGTTCGGGTTCCAGGTGAGCGGATTGCTGTTCATAACGATCTGGAACGCCATTGGAACGAGCTTGATCTGTGTTTTGATCAGAAGCGTTGTGAGCCTGAGGATGGACGAAGAAGAGCTGAAGCTAGGGGATGACGCTGTTCACGGAGAAGAAGCTTACGCTGTGTGGGGAGACGGGGACAGGCTATCATCCATCATTAGGCTTCGCGCTTCTCGAATAACTTCTGCAAGCCGCGTTGATTATTGAGCTTTTTGTTGTATGGCTATGGCGGGATCTGTAAATGGCGTATTTGCAGTAAGCTTAGATTCAGTGTTTTCACCTTTTTCTTGATTATTGTCATTGCCTTAGTTTTCAGAAACGACATTGTTAATCACCCCAATTTTCTTTCATATGGCCGATCCCGTCTTCACCAAACATGCAGACAATCGTAAATCCAAGAAATCAAGCTTGTCTGGTCTACTACTCTGATGCTTGTCTGGTCTTTGACTTCGGAAACTGCTTCAATATCTTTACTAGCTCATATGTTCTTCTGTCCTTGCCGGAATGTAGACAAAGCTCCAGAGCGTTGAGTCCGTCCTGCAAAATACATTTCTCCCCAATCAAAATCCAAGACGAGGATCAGCTAGTCATCGAAACATATCAGATAATGCCTTGGAAGATAAAATAAACAGATATTTAGTCAGATTTACCCCATTTTTCAAAGTTTTATCGGCTCCTTTGATCAGTAGTAGCTTCACTATATCCGTTCTTCGCGCTTGCACAGCAAGGTGCAACGGTGTCCACCCACTCTGAAAACCGAAACAAAAAAAGCCCTTCCATAAATAAAGTAATACCATGCATATACGGATCGAGAAAATCATAACCATACGTTGTCCTGGATGTTTATGTCAACATCGTACAACAGAAGAACTTTAATCCCCTGGCTTGAAGCTGTTTGAACAGCATAATGCAGCAAGGTAGCTCCATCCTATTTACAAACGATAAAATAATACATCGTCAACATCGTCGATAATCTACCGCTTTTAGCTAATGAGAGAAGAAGATTGTAAGAGCTCAAGTTATAAATTAAAATAGTGGTCTTTCTTTGAATTCGATGGTGCGTAGTATTTTGTTGTATTCAAAAGTTTTAACTCACTTTATCAAGAACAAAAGGATTTGCAGATTCTCTAAGAAGATAGCTGGTAATGGCCTGCTTTTTACCAAGTATTGCTTTGTGAAGTGCTGTCAAACCAATCTGAAAACAAATATGCATCAACTTTTAGTTCGAAGAACGAACAGGAATCATCCAATTCAGATTCACTTCATCGAAAGGTCTCTGTTCATATACCCTGTCCACAGCATTGATATCCACATTGTGTTTCAATAAAGCACCCACGAAGAAAAGATCTCCCGATGAAGCAAGTGTATGCAAGGGTAGCCACGAGTCCTGAAAGATTTCTAAGAGAGCTTATACTAACATGGTACTGACTTAGTATTAACATAGAATATAGATTATTCTTCGAAACTCAAACTGCAGTCCCTTAGTTAAAAATGAATTCAGAAACAGAGAAAGTCCTTAGGAAATGAAAGGCATCAATACAATCGCATGAAAACCACAATGATAGCTTACAGAGGTAGCAGCCGCCAGTTCCGGAACTCGTCTATTCACCATTGCATTTTCCTCTTTGGTAAATAACTTTCTCCGTCCTATCAAGAAAAAGGTGAGAATTCCATAATTTGAAAGGATTGTTACAATCACCCACAAAATACCAATACCCGTAGCTTGCAACATCAAGATTAACGCCTGTAGATTAACGCCTGTTAAAGTTGATTATTTGGCAGAAACCATCATTGGTTTCATGGAGAGAAGAGAGAATCTTAGTACGAGTAAGTGGAAAAGACACAGCAATATTAACGGATGTGTTGGTTGGCTGAATCAAGCTTTGAATAATACAATCCACAGCCTGTGTGAGCTAATTTGAAAGAAAATGACGGATTATGGGTACTTTCACACGCGTTAATAGCAAGGTTTCCATCAAATAGCAGTAAGAAAAATGTTACCTTCGGATTTTTGGTCGGTCGGAACGTAGTTGCCGCTGTTGAAGAACTCAGAAACATCGTCCAGATTCTTTCCATAAACAGCCCACCTCGGGTTTTTGGGCGTCACCCGCTGACTAAAGGACTCGTTGCCTCGGCTTTCATTCGATTCTTCTTTTTCTGCTTTCTTATCCGCAGTAAAATTGGGCGGATTGTCAAGAACAAGCGGCTTCAACTGGGCTAACTTGGCCTCCCTAAACGCCGAATACTCCTCCAAATTCACATGCCTAAGCGGAAGCAACCCCTTCCTTTTCTTCTCAACCCGTGTACCAAACTCCAATTCCTGAGCGATCTTCCGCCTTTCTTTCTTAGTGATATTAATTTCCGCTTGTGCTTCCCTCCACTTGTCAGGAACCAAATTCACGGGCTCAATTTCAGGAAAACCTTGCTTGGGCTTGGGTTTGGCGTCACTGGAACTACGAGGCTTGGAAAAATCGAAGACGCAAGGGTCTTCGAATGCGCCTTCTTCGAAGACGATGCAGTCCCCAATCACGCTGTCGTCAAAGCCGTCAGTGAAAAGAGAGACGGAGGAATCTGGGGAAGGCGAAATGGAGAACGACTGAAGCGGAAACTTCCGGGAAGGGCGTAAGGAGAGGTGAGGGAAAGAAAGAGGGGAGGAAAGGGAGAGGGGTCTGGGTGGAGCTTGGGCGCACATCGGAGCTGCCACTCGGAGTGACATGCTACACTATTCTTTTCTATCTCCTGCTCCCGCTAGCGGTGTTTTTCTGAGTCTCGACCATCGGCTATGGCTCTCTTTCTTAATCGGAGCCCAACTGGGTGTATTGCCGGTGGACGGAGTCCGGCCCAATTCTCGAAGAAAACAAATCGGATTAATTTATTTCGATATTTAAATTTTAAGATTAGGAGACTTAACTCTTACCAGAAATTTTAGTTCTAGTTTTGATTTTTTATAAAATATAAATAAATTAAAAATTAAAAATATAAGAGTATGAAATATTAAACGAAAAAATAGATTAACATAATTATAAAATTTTAGTAATTACTAACTATAATATGAGAAATATTTAAAACATATATTAATTGATATTAGTCACCATATTATTAATCTGCAATTTTATTCAAAAGTGACATAGTCTTCTCCAAGGTGATTTTTAAGGAAAAAACATATAATCATACCAATATATTTAATTTTAAAATTTTAAAAGCAATATTAAAATTAGAAATAACCAAAACAAACAAAAATGGGACTAAAACAATATGTTTCAATCCAGTTTCTCGATCTTGTTCACCTACCCTTGGTTCTTGCTTAATTAAAATGAAATAAATATTAATATGTCTAATAATTTAGAATATTTGCGGCATATATCTTGGAATTTATATTTTCTCATCAAATAACACTCTCGTTCTTATGTCCGTTGAAATTTCACCTCACATGACATGACATATTCTCTCTCTTGTACTCAAAAGGTAAAATCCCTCGCTCCCAGAGCCACTACACCCTGACCCGACAGTTTGTGAGGATGTTAAATCACGATGACTCAACGGCTTAGAGATAGACATATTCTCTCTCTAATTCTTAATAGGGAAGAAGTTTGTTTTTGGCATGGGTGGAAATGGTCTAGTTTGTTTCAATTTTGAGATTGGATCAAATTCGATTTGGTGTTAGATTTATAAAATTGATAAATAGACAAAAAGGGGTCGGTTTTTCGACTTGGAATAAAATTAGTTTTTATTTTTTAATATTAAAGTCAGTTTATTATATTATTTTCAATTAAAACTGAAAATATATTTAAATATTTTGATTTTAATCGGTTAGTGTCCAAATTGGTTTTGAGCCTTCCAAAAACAAAATATAACTTCCAGTAGGGGTGGGCAGATCCGGTCCGATCCAATCCGATTGGATTTGGTCGGATCAGACCAGGTATTCGGTAGAAGAATTTTTCATTTGATCCGACTTTCAGATCGTTATCGGATCAGATTGGCTATCGGATTCAAAGCCAAATCCGATAGTCAATCTGATTCAATCTGAAAGTCAGATTGCTTAATTCAAATCGGCCGAAAGTCGAAAGTCGAAACCCTAAATCATTCATCCCCGACTCCAATTTTGGAATCCGAAAATCACCAGTCCCAATTTCTTGACTCCGCTACTCCGACGACGAAGCCGAGCCGCCTCGCCGACCCTCTGCTCCTAGACTCCGAGTCTCCCTCCAACGACGGCCGCAAATAACAGAGGAAGAATTGACGGAGAACTGAAAATTTCTGAATTATAGGTTTTTAAAAATCTAATCTGATCCGATCCGATTTCTTTAATCGGACTCAGATCGGATTCGGATCCGGATGACACAAACATCCGAATCCGATCGGATCAAAATTTTTTATCCGATTGTTATCGGATCGGATTGGATTGAATTTGCCTCAATCCGATCCGATAACACCATATGCCCACCCCTAACTTCCAGTGCAAAAAGATAATTTCAGTCTGATTTCCCCCTCAATTTATTATTTATTTCATTGCCTTGACTTTTGGTGCTTTTTTATGTTTATTACATTTTGTTTTGGACAAAATAAATCTTCATTCCATTGAAGCAACGAGAATAAGGAGTGTGACGAGAATTTAAAATAAATTGTACTAATATTAAATTAAAAAATGTTCATTTTCTATGGAGAGAGTGATTGATCGTTTGTATGTTGGTAATTAAAGTTAGACGAAAATGACCTAAACAGATAGATCGACCTAGATCATTGCTTTTGTATTTGATTTTGCTCGATCTTGGTCATGCATAGTCTTTGTTGTAATTTTTTAAGACTAACATATATTAATCCGGTCCTTTTTTTTAAAGACCAAACCAGACTATGTTTAACAGTAGTTTAAATTAACGACTAATGAAGTAATGAATAATTTTGATAAATTAATGCTTTGAAAATTTATTATATTAAGATTACTAATTATTATAATATGGTTATTATTTTCATCTATTTTTTTAATATGGGTGAATAAACCCACCCAAATAATGAGAATCAATCCATTTTAAATCTTTGTTATCATCTTAAAATTTTAAAACTTATCTAATTTTTTTTAAAAGACCAAACTATATCGCAAACATGTTCACCTCTACTTAAATTTGATAACTAATTATATAATAAATGATGTAGATAGATGTGTGTTTTGTATTACAAGTGATTTTGAACATTACAATTTTACAAAAGACACGTGGCATTACTTTTAGTTTCCATAATTGAAAAATATTAACATACATGATGATGATATTAAACTCAAGTTAGAAGTTTATGATTATGATCATGATTAGGATTATGATTATGATTTGGATTATGGAGAGACTAGTTTAGGATATGGGTAGGTGGTGAATTGCATTACCCATTGTTTTATTGAGACCACAGTTTTATGATTAAGACTAGAGATTAAGCCTTAATCACTGTAACTGGTTTTAATGCAGGAGAGACGCGGGTCGACGCCATTTTCAAATCTTCGCTTCAACTCGTGTATACCTTGTTCTTCTTCGCTCACCTTTTTGGGTTTTTCTTTTCTCCCTTTCCATTTCACTCTGTTTTGCAATGGCCAAACCGAGGCAAGTCCGATTTCCTGGTCGGCGGTCGTACTCTTCTTCCACCTTGCTCTTCGCCGTGCTCATCACGCTCACCTTTTTCATTCTCATTCTTCTTGCCCTTGGAGTTCTCTCTATTCCGAGCAATTCTGGGGATTCGAGCAAATCAAATGATCTCAGCTCAATTGCGCGGAAGACTTCTGATACGTATGTACTTCCGTGATGATTTGAAATCTCTCTCACTTCCTCTCTTTTTTGACTTTTTTCAATGCTTGAAAATCCTCAATTCCAGAATCGAGGATGGGGGAGATGAGAAATGGGTGGAAGTAATATCATGGGAGCCGAGAGCTTTCATTTATCATAACTTTTTGGTGAGTTCTTGTCCATGACTAAGTAATTTTTTTGGTTAACGTTTTCAGTTTAAAATCTAGTTAATCGAGTGCAAGATATAAGGTAAGATCTGTCAATCTTTATGGTTTAAATGTTCTCGCACATAAATTTTATAAGCAGTGTACTATTTTTTGTTGTTTTTGGGGAATTTCTGTTGAAATGTCTGAATCTTACAATGGAAGCTGAACCTGAAACCCCACTGGCTGTATGCCTCAGCTTTTAGTTTTTTTTTTTTGCAAAATCTGACTAATGATATTTGAGAAAAAGTGAAATTGTACCTTGTATGGAGTTGTACCACTCTGTAGCACATTCTAAGGTGTGGGTGGCATATACGTTAATTGCAGGTATTAGTTTAAGATCCATGTCTTGTGCAAAAATCTTGGATTTCTTTTTCGCTTAGTATGGTTTGTAAGGAATTATGGTTGATTGAGACTCAATAACCATAAATATCAAGTACATTTAAGCCTTTGATTAAATCCTTATCTAGCCAAGATTCAACATTGGTTGCAATATGTGCAGACAAAGAAGGAATGTGAGTATTTAATCAGCCTAGCGAAGCCACATATGCACAAGTCAACTGTAGTTGATAGTGAAACCGGAAAGAGTATGGATAGCAGGTTGGCTGTTTCCAACAATTTCTCATGCTGTTGTCTTGTGTGAAAAAAATAGCAATTGAATCTCACTCAGTTTGCGTTGATTTCTTAAAGTTTTATCTCAACCTTTGATCTGTAGGGTTCGTACTAGTTCAGGAACGTTTTTGTCAAGAGGGCGTGATAAGACCGTTAGAGACATTGAAAAGAGAATAGCTGACTTCTCCTTCATACCCATAGGTACAAAATTGGAACAAATCTTCAATTGAAAAATGTGTATTGTCATTGTTAATGTGGTTGCTTATTGGTGTCACATTTCTTGAGAAAGTCATTCATGATCTCGATCCTCATCCATAGAGAATTCTCTCGTTTGCTATATGTTTCATGGTTTATCATCAACTATAGTACCCATATCATAGTTTAATATATGTTAAAAAACATCTTTTACTATGTACTAAATTCAAGATTATGGTTTGAATATTTCGTTAAATTTGAAGCTGAAAGTTTCACGCAGAAAATAACCTTTTATTTTTGCAATGTCTTTATCTACTTTCTTAATTGACTAGTAACAATGTCAGATATATATCAATAGTTGATGCTTAAACCATTGTTTATATAGAGCATGGGGAGGGGATTCAAGTACTCCATTATGAAGTAGGACAGAAATATGAACCTCATTATGATTCCTTTCGTGATGAATTTAACACAAAAAATGGAGGTCAACGCATAGCTACAGTGCTTATGTACCTGTAAGTTAAAACCTTTAAAAAAAAAAAATGAATAATATGCTATCCTATATATGCTTATCTTACAATAGTTTTTCACTACTTAGCTCGGAAGTTGAAGAAGGGGGCGAGACAGTGTTTCCTTCTGCCAAAGGCAACATTAGTTCCGTGCCTTGGTGGAATGAACTATCTGAGTGTGGAAAAAAGGGACTCTCTGTGAAACCAAAAATGGGAGATGCCTTACTTTTCTGGAGCATGAACCCTGATGCCACTCTGGATTCATCAAGTTTGCATGGTTTGTTCCTCTCTATCATAACAATCATAATAATCATTTCTCATCGATTAAATCTTGTAGATCATTAGAGAAGTAGCATCTTTGATTTTAGTGCTTTTTGCTACAAATCTTGTAGATCATACATTTTATGTTGATGTGGTTTCACCATTTCAGGTAGTTGTCCAGTGATCAGAGGAAACAAATGGTCTGCTACTAAATGGATGAGAGTAGATGAATATAAAGTTTGAGGTAATCATTATTCCTTAAATGTACGTACAGTTTTAGAATGAATGAAATAATTATGCCCAACAACACATAATTTCTTTGTCCATTTGGAGAAGTTTTGATGGAGTGATACTGCATGTCACAATTGTAAGTGGTTAAAACAATAGTTGGACAGACTGGGCATAAAAACCATCTAGCAAACATCTGTAGCCATGTTTCTATATTAAATTATATTTAATCATGCTTTAGCTTTATGATTAAACTAGTCTGGATTTCTTTGCCAGTATTTCACTGTGTGAAATCGATTGAACTAGAACAAACTTGGAGATTTAAGCAAACGAGGGAGAGGAATTTTGGTGAGAAACTGTCTTTATGCCAAAAGAAAATAAATGAATCAAAATTTGTAGGGCTCCTACAGCTGTACTCAAATAAAAGCTATTGGGCATCATATTATTGTTCTCTCAATTGGGTAGAGTCTACTTAATGGGGGAATTAAGTTAATCTTATATGGTGATTTCAGCATGTTATACGAGGATTTAAAAGGCAATGGTGATAATATTCAGACATTCTCGTGGATCCAAAAAACTTATGGTCTTCTGATTTAAATGGTTGCATTGGAAGCTTTGCCAAATATTATCTCTCCTCTCAAGTGATGAACTTCCTTTGACAGGTTTTGGTACGATTATGTACTTCCCTCAGGAGCGATTTCTAGAACAGCAGCCAGCCATGATCGTTATGGAAACGGTACTCCATTTTGATGTGCCTAAAAATAGTGAGTGATTCAGTGTTTGTGGATGGCTGTTTTTGCCAGAGATGTAAACTACAAGTTTGGATCTTTAATCACAATATGACCAAATCTTTTTTTTCGATTTTGTCTTCTTGTTTCAAATCTTCTGTTCTTAATAAAGAACAAAAGCAAAATTTAACAACATCTTCCATTTTTGTTGCCCATCTTAATATTTATTTTGAAAGTTGTATGTGAAGATTTAAAAACAATGATTTTGATGTTTTCAATGGCAGAGGAAGGAATCCCTTTGTATCGAAGCATACGAGCATACAGAGAGCAAGTAGTATGACTCATTCCGAGTATCGTAGAGATACATGTAAATGCATCGGTATGCATTGCTCTCCAAAATTCCTGATTTCTATACTAATCTACTTGATTTTAAGAATAGATTAATTAGCGTCTCATCTCATTGATACTGTTTTATTTGAGTCGATACGACTATTGCTAGAAGTCAAGAGTTGACCATAATCGTGTACGGTGTATCGAGGCTAATAACCCACAAATACTTAATTTAATCAGCACTTACACGTTTTTCTTATATACATCGAGTCAAATAACCCACATCTTTTCCTAGTTTTTCTTCCATTTACTGTTTAATTTGGTTTACACAACTAGCCTACTTATTCCACGCTACACACTTAGAGTTAAGATTGAGCAGTGTCAGTTTGGCTAGATTTTATCTTAAAATAGAGCTCGAATCGAAATTTACGGTTCTAAATTTTTTAAATTGAACAGTTCCGGTTCGTTTAAATTTTAATCAAGTTTATTTTATATTTAAAAATTTAAAATATAACAATAAAATATATTTTTTATTATATATAAATTGAGTTTTAAGTAATTGGATAGATTTATAATCATTTAAGGATTTATATCATATTTTATTAAAGTTTGAGTTTAATTTTACTCGATTTTAGAATTTTTTTGACTTACTGTTTTAGTTTTGGTTTTATAATTTTTTATTTTTAAAAATTAATATTAACTTGTAAATTACGATTTTTTTAAAATTAAAATTAAGATCGGAGTAAAACTGTAATTCTGGCCTGATTTACAATTTCAGTTCAATTCTACAAGAACGTACTTAGACGTCTAGAAACCAAGTTTACTTAGTAAGTGAAAATTCCGTAATTTATTTGAAATTTCAAAGCAACGCCCTTGATTTTGTCAAAAATATATTAGAAATATGGAAAGTGGTCGCATACCCCATTGAAGCGGCATCGGGGAATAGCTGCTTCAGCAATGCTAAGAACAGATTAAATAAGCAAGAAAGAGGGGAGATGAGTACCTGTAGCTCCATTGAAGCGGCGTCTTTGTTGCCCCATACGTTCTCGGCAAGGATACCAATTCAGTCAAATAATCATCAGTTGGGTACAGATTGAAACGATTGTTGGCGACCTCGATGATGGAGATAGAAAATTCGGGTTCGTCCAATTCGTCGTCGAAAGAAGCTTCACAGAATCAGCCTCTGCACCACCCTTCGCTCCGGCCGTCAATCAAATCGCCGGCGTATCCCCTCCGGCGGATGATAATCCCTAATCCCGAGTTTTGATTTATAATCGTGATTCAATTGGAGGCGAATAGCGGGGCCCACAAGGCAAACACGCTGGGCCCTTTTCCCTCAAAAACTAATATTTTCGAGTTCATCTTCATTTCCTTCTCGAACCTACTACCCCAATCTCTGCTTCTTCGCTCTGCAGCTATGGCGATGCTCGCTAATTGTTTGTTGGCTGTTTCTGTTGAAACCTCCAAGTATTCCAGAAATTTATTGTTTAATCACTCATACTCCTCGACGCCGTCGTCAACATCTTCTTCCGCACACTATGTTGAGTCTCTATCTTCTATATATGTCACTTCTTCTCCTTTTCCGTGCAAACCTCGCAGATTATCCGTCTTTTCCAGATACAGACCACTCGGCGGTAAAGGTAAATCTATTCCTTACTTTTTATTTTTCCCTTAAAAGTCATTTAGTTTCTGATTAATGGCCGTATGTTGTGCTAATTGCAAAGCGTTTTTGGATGTAGCTCTTTATTCGTTTGTCTGGGTAAAACTATATGCTCAACGTGGTATTTTGAAATTTACTTCCGTTTATCTAGTAATCTCTTTTATGCAATCCAGTTCAAGAAATATCGAATGTAGCTTCCCACAAGTTTGTTGAAGGAAAGCGCTAAGTATAATATGTGGTTTTACTCGCATCATTTGGAGCTTTTGGATTATGATGATGGCTGTTGCTGAATACACCGTGAAAGTCTGGTTCTAGTGCTTAGAAACCATGAAAATATTTCTTCGTTTACAATATTGTTTTACATTCAAATCTTCTGGGGAAACTCCTTTGATACGTTGTTGCAGATTTACTTCTTATTCATTCTATATATCTAAGCTACCTACCACTACCATTCTGGTGATCTTTTTATCCTATCTCCTTCCTCTAGTTAGCGGGTTTTCTTTTGTATTGATTCCTGATTTGGTTTTGGCTCCTAAAACTATACTTTGATTGATTTCAGTGAGGGGTGCGCCCCAAGAATCTGAAGCAACCATCGGTGCTGATGCTTTCAGCCAGTTCAAACATCTACTTCTTCCAGTCACAGATAGGAATCCTTATCTTTCGGAAGGAACAAGACAGGTTCTTTCTCCATTAGGCTACTCTGTTTGTCATATTTACAAACCACATCTTAGTTATATGCAACCACTCTGCTGCTCGTGAATCTTGAACTTGGTCTGAACAATTGAGTACATATGTGAATGATTCTAAATTGACTCTAGATCAATACATAAGTTTTATTTATCAATCAGTATATGCCATGTTTTTTTTAGCGTACATCCATAAATAATATATCAAATTCTTGAAAGTTCTTATTCATTTTTCCTTCATTTTCTGAGTATAGGCTTGCGCCACTACAGCTGCCTTGGCTAAGAAGTATGGGGCTGACATTACAGTAGTGGGTATGCTTTGTGCTTGCATTCTATGTTATTTCTTTAGAATTTGAGCACTTGATGTTGCTTCTTTATTTCCCTCATTTGCTGTGCTCAGAAATTAAGGATTGCAACGATTAAACCATATCATGGTTTTATGCAGTGATTGATGAAAATAAGAAAGAATCATTGCCAGAGCATGAAACACAACTCTCTAGCATCCGTTGGCATCTGTCTGAAGGTTTGTGCACAATTTTATGAAGCTTTTTTTGTCATGGTTTACTTATTCCTTACAACACTGTCCGTGATGGGAGGCTTGTGTTGGTAGTGAAATTACATATTGAAAATAGTTAGCGGTGAATGCAATCAATGAGGGAAAGGCTTCTTCTTTGGTTGGGTAATGCTCCTATGAGAAGACCAAGTTGCAACCTCTATAGGAACCTTAACATAGTGAAGAGGAAACTTGTAATTGATTTAGAAGATTAAAGTGCCCCCTATTGAACAAATTGAGAGCCTCAACTTTCTCTGTCATATCTCACCCAAATTCCTCCTTCCCATCTAACAAAAAGCTAACTCCTACATATAGAAAACCTTGTATTCTCTCTATTAGCCATGCTTCCATGAACATTTCATTTCCATTACTACCTCCAGAGCATTCCCCTCTCTTTAGACTAGTTCCCTTTCTGCTTTCTTGCCAAGTGAATGAGCTCCAAGAAGGTCAGCTTGAATTACGTTCCGGGACACATGATGGTATCGTGGACATGGACTTACTCAGCATCCCCAAGGGCTCTTTATTGTAAATTATAAGGATAGAATGTTTTTCTATGACAAGTGAATGTTGGTTTTTTAGAATTAGTTGTAATATCTTTTCTCGAGTAGCATTTATATGGAGGTGAATGTTCGAAACATGTGTGACAGGCGGATTTCAGGAATTCAGGCTGCTGGAGCGGCTGGGTGAAGGGAGCAAGCCAACGGCTATAATTGGGGAGGTGGCTGATGACCTGAACTTGGATCTGGTGGTGTTGAGCATGGAAGCCATTCATTCTAAGTACGTGGATGCAAATCTACTGGCCGAGTTCATTCCTTGTCCGGTCATGCTTTTGCCGCTATAACTTGCTTCTTTCCATCTCCAAGTTGATGTAAATGATGTGGTACAGTCTCTTCTACTCCTATCTTTATGAACATGTCATTTTGTATTATCTTTGAATTTCGTTGAGCGCAAAGACAGAGAGAAGGATCATCTAAGTTGGGACTAAGGGTAAATATTATCTTAAAATTATTATTTTTGCTCCTTAAAATGATTATCGAGATGAAGAAATGAAACTGGTCATATGCTGTAAAAATGGCAATCAAAGAGGGGCCCCAATCCTCTTTTAGCTTGATCTTGAATTTAAATGGTGAGAAATCTTCCGAGATTTCACCCAAAAGAAGTTTTATCTCCATTTCTTTTCACCATTAGCTGTATATCCTTGAATTCTTCTGTATTTTTTTCCTTCATTGCTAGATATTGACGGGATTTATTGATTTTCATTTATGAATGTTTTTTTTACCGGACCAAAAGTCCAACCACAGCCCTACCCAAAATTTTTTTGGGTCGGGTTGTCAATGATATCAGGTTTGGGTCAGTTTTTAATTTTGAATTTAGGTCAAAGACTAAATAAGTTGGTGCTAATTAGATAAAAAATCGATCAACTTCTTGCACGACACCTCCTACCTTACGGTTCCTGATTGTGCCCGTTTAAGAACAAGGTTCAAACTAGGGCTGTTGAGTTTATTTTCTTAGTAATTTTTCTGTGTCCTACTCAACCATCTCCTCCTACTCACATTAACACTTATGCATGCTTTTAATACACATATGGCACATTACGGTATAGGATGATATATACATTCATCTTATATTTACCTTTTATAGTTAGCTCGCTGATAACCATGGTTTATAAAAGCAACCCTGGTTAGGGCTCTAGGGCCTTACTAGCCCAGCACGTACAGCAAGGGCATCGACACGAGGGCAATTACGTAATCATACACGTTACAATATAAGCTGCGCATCCCGAGAGTTTTCACTGCCAAGCAAAACAGAAAAGGGTAAGACGAACCGAAAGGACGGGAGAAAGCTCGCCGGCGATTCTTCTTTCTCCGTCTCCGTCTCCTTCTCCTTCTCCGTCTCTTTCTCTGGTTTTCTGCGATCCGATCTCTCTCAATTTTGATCCATCTTCAACATTTTGCATTTCCTGATTACTTTCTCATTTGAGCTTGGCTCTTTCCGATGCTTTTGTCTTGATCCGATTGTTCCCTCTTTTGCCGCCTCTCTTCCTTGATCAAGTCGTCCGATTCTCGATAACGAACCCTAAATATTCATGGCTATGACCAACGACGCCATTTACGATTCTGCAGCGGCTTCAGGTGTTAATCACGCCCCGCATCATTCCGATGGCAACATCTGCACCCCGAAAGCTCGTCGCTCCCCGCGTACGAGTTCTGCGAGGTGGAATCAGATTCTCCAACCGCAATCTGGGTCTTTTGATGACGTTCCCTCCTCTTCTTCGGTCGTTTCATCGCCTGCAGGTGTGGTTGAGCCGATAGTTCCATCTCTTCCGTCTTCTCTGTTACTCTCTGCCTCGGAGGGGCCGTTGGGAGAGAGCTTGGAGGATAATGTCGGCCTGAATCACAATGCAGGAAAGAAAACCGCGTGGAACAAACCCGCTAATGGAGCTTCAGACGGTGGACTGGTTATGGGAGCTGTATCCTGGCCTGCTTTAGCGGAGTCCACTAGAGGTGCATCTAAATCATCTTCGGAGTCACATAAAGGTTTATCTTATGGATGTGATAGCTCCGAATCGCAGGTGTTGTTTTGCTTTTATCTGTTTCGTAATCGATAGACAAAGCAGTTAATCTGTGAACCTTCATACATTATGCTGTCAACTGTGAGAATTTGTGAACAGAAAATGTGCAACGTGAATGCTGGAGTTTTATTTGCATTTTTGCTTAGGATTCGGTACGAAGAGGAAAGAGACATGCAGTAACAATTCTGGTTAAGTGTTTGAATGAAACCGAGATGAAAATTTCTTGACAAAAGAATGATTTTGCCATAATATCTGTAGGATTACTCTCTAGTAGTTGATGTCGACTGACCTGAACTTGGGTTGTTCTCTTGTAATCCTGGTCGTTAACTTTCTCAGGAATGCCAGCCTCAGTATAGGGAATTATAATTATACTTATTTTTTTTTACCTATAGTGAAATCTAAAGTTCAAAATGAATGTTTTATATGTGAATGTTTGTTATTTGCTTCCATTTAAGTAGAAGTGATGGAACTAACTGTATTTATCTGTCCAATATTTTGGTTGTCTGATGAGGCTGTTTGTTTTTGCATGCTTTTTATACACGACATTCTACATCCTGGACTTGATGGGTTGGTACGGACTTCTCCTTGTCACAGAAACAAATTAGCAGTAATGTGAATGCAGTTTCAAGAACAATTAGAAATAATTCCATACCTGCACGCCAAAAGTCAATAAAGCGCAACAGTGCAAACAATTCATACGGTGGTGGTATTTCACAGCAGTCAATATTTCCAGATTCTTCAGTGGAATCTCTTTCTTACCATACTAACCCTAAAGATCATAAGCAGAGCTCTGGACTTGCTACCCAATCTCCTACTAGTAATGATTATCCAGTTCAGCAACATAATTCTTTCAGAAGTCGTAATGTGGGAACACATTTGCTGGGAGATTCCTCTCATCATCATAATCATGTTGTTAGACGTGATCATGATCGTGGAAATCAACAAAGAATTCTTCCAAGGCACCTGAGACCTTCTCCACCTCCTGTTCCATTCATTCCCCCTCCTTCAATCAGGCCTTTTGTTGGCCAAGCCCCTTTTCCTGGTATGGTTCCTTGACTTTTTAGCTTATCAATTTCTATGGTCACCTACCGGCCTTTTCTAAATTTTATACTGTTATCAGAACTCGCAGCGTCAGTCATATATGTTGACCCGCATAGCGGTGTTCCTTTGATTGCTCCAATTGCACATCCTGCCATGTTTTTTCCTGCTCCAGATCCTCATCTATTCTCAAAGATAGTAAATCAGATAGATTATTATTTCAGGTATGCTATTATAAGTTTCTCAGCCAGATAGTTAATTGATATATAACAGGGGAACAATTGGTTTGGTTTCAAGCCAAATTGGAACCGAACCATAGTTTTAGGAGCAGTGAACCATAAACCAAATTATATCAGGTTACTGTTTTGAAATTTAGTTCAAGTGTTCGAAAATACAAGAGTGGAAAATGTTTCTTGGCAGTGGGGTTTCATGTTTCAAAGCAGACCCTCGGTACTAGAAGGGTAACAAAATTTGTTGTACGAGTGAGTTTCTGGAACAAAAGGCTAAACTGTTAATTGCTTTGGCCAGTTTGTCTTTAAAGAATGAGCGGGTGACTGGAACTCGAAAAGTTGCAATAGAAGTCAATGTGTACCGAATTTTTATTATATATTATGGTAGTCATCTAAAACTCTTTGGCATGGTTCAGTTTTACTCGTTTTTTCATAATAAGATCAAGAATCTAACTTAAAATAGATTATTTTTTGGTTCGATTTCAAAAACAAAGTTTAGTACATTAAGGTCATACTGAAACTCGGTTAGACTGTTCAAATTGAACCAAGTATTACCCCAACAATATACCATCCTTACTTTTGTTCAAAGATTAAAAAAGATAGGTTGACTGTGTTATCTTTTTGTGACAGCAACGAGAATTTGATTAGAGATACTTTTTTGCGGCAGAACATGGATGACAAGGGATGGGTTCCAATTAAGCTAATAGCAGGCTTCAACAAAGTAAGTGAATGTGGTCAATATATGTATAATGAGTGCTTATGGACGCTTGTTAGTCAAATTGGGTGATATTTTGAGTGCTTGCACTCATGATGCTTGTTCTACTGGTTTTAGTGCCTATAAGGAGCTTAATATGACAATATTGGCTGTGTTTTAGAATGTAGCGACAACAGTAAATTTGAATGTGTTGTACACTTGCTGTTCCTCGTTGTTGTCATGCCAGTCCTGTGATCTGCTCAGTACTTTGCTATGGGAGTCAATTTCGTTATCAGTGCAGTCAAACAGTATTTTATTGACTTTCATTGTCCTGTTATGATGTTGCTTGCTGCTATCAATGTTTTAAAAGATTGCATGATGTGTCTACATTTGCTTATTTTTAGATTGTTTGAACTTAGTTTTTTACATTCTCGTGTTTGACCACCATGCAACACTTATTTGAAGTTGCTTCTTTATTTTTGTTTACAGGTTATATGTCAAACCGACAATTTGCAGCTTATACTGGATGCTTTGAGAACATCTTCTGTTGTGGAAGTTCAGGTATTTTATAATTGTTCCCATAAGACTTTAAGCTCAATTATAAGTGAATGGACCGGTAGTTTGACGGTATTGATGGGAGTATGATTTTTTAGGACTATTTCCAACCTCTTTTCTTGGATAAACTAAACATTTGCACTTTTCTTTCTTTTTAATTGAGATTTTACTGCCATGACTTTTAGGGAGATAAGGTAAGGAGGAGAAATGATTGGATGAGATGGACGATGACACCTTCAACGCAATTTCCCAATATTGCTGGACCTCAGAGACTTGAAGCATCAGTTAGTGATTTGCTGACGACTGGTGTGCAAAATCTAGAATTAGAGAATAAGTCTAACTATAAAAGCCCAAAGTTCCTCGGTGATCAGCCTGAAGACCTTCAAGGAAGGTCGTCAAGGGAATTTACTCAATCTCCGCTGTTTGATGCTCTTGGAAAAGGTCAATTTGGTGATTCTGGTTTTGATCACCCTAGTGTTGCAAGAAATTAGAGGAAGATGTGGTGTTCCACTAACTTTTCAGCCATTATCAGATGTACTTGAGGTAGGGGGAGATATCGTAACAGAAAGGATTTGATGCAAATATTTTAAGGCTACAGGATTCGGCATAGAAGTATAAAAAAATTCATCTTTGGTACGCTGATATTAATGAAGATGTCAAATTAAGGAGAAGTCAAGGAGATGTGACGACAGAGAAAAGGACGATGCTATGCAATTTAAGGCAAGATGAGGCAACGTGTTAATGGGATGTTTTATAACTGACTTGCAACCATTTTGATGCTTTTGTTCTCTATCTATTTGACTAGACCTTCTACTCCAGCAAGCATGCTTTTGCTACCCTTGCCAGAGGAATTGTGAAATCTCGAGGAGAGAATGATCAATTTATGATGTAGCTCAGGATCTCAGAGCATTGATTAGGCAGGACGGAGAAGCGACCTTGGTCTGTCGACCGCAGCACGTGTTTCCAGACCTTGTCAAAATAGAAAAAGCACACCAGGTTGGCCCACTTTGATCTCCATTATATACACGGTTGAATCATGCGTTATGGCTTTGTTTTTTGTGTTTTTTTTTGTTTTTTGGGTTTCATGTGTTTTAGGACAGATGCTACTGCCTGCTGCTTGCTATGTTGCTCTTATTTCAATAACAAACTTAAGTACTTTATGGATTCCGTTTGTTTCTCCATGTTATTAGCTTCTAGATGAAGTGTTTGTCTATAGTCACTATACCTAAAATACATTAGTGTATAGAGTTTCGTAATGGCATTCATTTCCTACCTACTTTGTCCTTAGATTGTAAAATATTCAAGAGTGTGGGGCAGGCAGTCTTACCTAAAAATTTGTGGCAAACATTGATTGACCTTCATGTGAAGGTTGAAAGTTCAATCTAGTCGGTCACACAGTGAACTGAAAAAGAAACTGAAGTTGTTCCTCCCTAGTTCGTCTGTGTTTTAGGACAGATGCTACTTTTCTACTTCTCATAGGTTGGCTTTATAGGGTAGACTTTAGGGGGCCACTGGAACGCTCGCATCTTGATGTAAGTGGAGCGTCCGACGGTGGTGAGGTCTTTTTTATGACGCCATGTGCCTGATGTCTAGGGCTCTATCAACTCACCCCACCTGTCCCCATGGATTCTGCTTTTGACTTGTGGACTTAAAATGTAAATAGTATTATTGGTGAATTTAGCACTCCAATTCAGAGCTAACTAGTTGTTCTAATGGGGTGTATCAACTCCCCCACTTGTCACCATGGATTTTGCTTTTGACTTCTGGACTTGAAATGCAAATGGGGTAAAAATCTATATCGGAATTGAGATTTGGATTAATAGTCTAAATTGACTTAATTTTAAAAAAAAAAATTTGGATTTTTCTGTCATCCTAATAAAGGTTATTATTTTTGTATTAGACGTACTCATCTTATTTCAACGACTAATATAGACGCACTAACTTCTTTCGGATGTCTGAATTCTTTAAAAAATTATATATTTGTTCATTTTTTTAGCGTTACTCAATTGATTAGGCAAGATAAGTAATATGTCGAGATAGGTAGTATAGAGCGAGAAATCGATGTCTATCAATTTTTATTCTTAATGGAGTTGTAGTTGGCTAACGTTAAACTTAAACGTTCTTTCAATAAAAAACGTTTAAAAAAAATATCATCAATTTGAAAATAAAAAAGTACAATCATAATAAAAAAAATACAATCTCAAAAGAAATAAATTTAAAAAAATTACTGAAAATTGTCAAAATCTAATAAGAACTGTAGAGAACTTTGATCCATCTGAAAAATCCAAAAGACCTTAACTGTGTCAATTATCATCATCGTCAAATTTCATACATGCTCTAAACTATCCATCCCAGTCATATTCATAATCATGAAACTTTTCTATCTTGTCTATTGAGTACAATATTTATCCATCTTTTGCAATAGGAGGACGAGCTGATGATTCTCGTCTTCAAACAGTGATCAATGTTTTGTCCCTTCTCTTTCCCTTACTCGTCTCAGCTGTGCTTAGCTGCTGCCGCTCAATCACCCAGAAAGCACTCTTTGCAGAGATCGTGGACAGCTCCATTTTGACGAACCTGCTTCTTCGTCTAATTATTACGAGTTGTTGTTTCCCGTAATTTGGATCGAAAGTCTGGGTGTTGACGAACGAGAGAAGACGACATCATTTTGGTGTCTTGGCATTGATCATTGGTGGAGGTGACCTGAGACGACTTCTACTGAACGCTGGCTCTTGGGTTGCCATTTTTACGTGTCGTTCCATATTTCCAATATTTATCACTGCTTTTGGGTGCAACCAGAAAGACGTCTCAAGTGGAAGAGAATAGAGCTAGGCCACATCCAAAGATTGAGAGATAGAGACAGCAGGAGCAGAGCTATGGCCATGGAGTCGCGGAGGCAGTGCACATGTCACCCTGATTGGATTTCGTAAAGAAAAGAGCAGATTCTAGTTGTTCGAAATCATTTACAGTAAAATGACTAGAAAACAAGATCATAAGCTATAACTCACCGAAAAGAAACGCCGACGGCGTCGCTGATCAGAGAGTTCTTTTCTCGCATAATCCGTCGAAGAGTAGAAAACTGTACCATTGAAATCGAAAGAAACCATTCAATCGCTCCCCCTAAAGGCTGCTTTATATATCCGAAAGAGTTCTGGCAAGGGTCTCTGCATCTCCGACCCGAATTTGCACAAGCTCACCATTCTTGCATTTCAGTTTCATCTCCTCTTGCCCGCTCGGGCTTAGCTCAGTCGCCAAATTGTGGTAGATTTAATACAAGTGCCACGGTTCGAAGCCTGCGTTACCACAGTGTGGGAGTTTAATCCTTCAATGTTGAGGTTGTTCCTTGTGGTATCAGGCACGAGCCTCTCATTTCTGGGCTACTGAGTCACCGTGATTTAACCCCCTCACAAACTGTCGGGCTGGGGTGTGGGGTCCTGGAACGAGAGATTTCGCCTTTTGGTACAAGTTTCCATCTCCTCTTCCTTCCCCTGCCCTTCTAAACTTTGGGCCTATGACGTCATTGTCTTGTTGGGCTCGGGCTTACGTTTTTCACCTGGGTTAAGAATGCTTAATGGGTGGCACTATCAAATCAATTTTTAACCAAGGTTACAAACGGAATTGACCCCACTCGATTTAGCTTCTCGTATACGCCTTCGTCTTCCCGAATTTTCTTAATATAAAAACCTTACCGCCATTTTTTAGCTTTTGTCGCAGCGAGACCGATGCGTCTGTAACTACCTCATTCTCCGGTTCCAGAACGTCAATAGCTTTCCGAGAATCGTGAGTTCCTGTAGGTGCGCTATCTACTGCTTAACTTTACACTACTGAGAAGATTTTTATTTCTGCGATCAATTAGGCTCGCAAATTGCTGCGACATGATTATTGTGTTTTGTTGTCTCTGAAATTAGAATTCGTACTCGTCTTTGAGATGGGTAAGAGAGGCAAATTAGTTGTCCTATCGTCTGATGATGAAGATGACAACCTGCAATTGAGTTCCAAGGGCAGATATGACAAGAAGAAATTGAGCTCAACGGTCCCTCGCTTACACCTTCCGCGAACTAAGAAGGCTCGCGTTTCAGGTCATCAGTCACGTCCGAGTGAGAAATCCGGTGATGCAAATGAGGTTTACCACATCTGCTTACCTTGTGTGTGTGAGCATTGTATATCTGATTATTTTAAATATTATGCATTGAACGCTAATCATTGTTAATACGAACTCTGAACTGGGAAGTTCCAATGAAATTTGAGTTGTATGCAAACATTAATTTACGCATTCATAGGTTCTTACGCTTCATTCTTAGCTTGTAAATGTTTTCGAAGTTCCCCCTCATGAGCTAATAGTCAAAGTGTTGGAGCCAGGATAGTTAAATATCTTCTATGAGATTTTGCTTCCAATGGGTTTTTATAATCGCTTAACTTGCTTTATCACTTATGCTTGGCTGATGATTATATCTGTTTATTTCTGCATTTTCATTTGCTTCAAATACAGGAAAAGAGTTTTTTTGGTGGGATTCTGACTATCTACTGCTTACGTACAGTTCAGATTACTATTTGAAGATTTTGATCAAACATTTTCTGGGATCAAGGTGTCAGCTGGTACGTTACCCTGTAATTACGTAGATAATGTGTTTACTCAGTTGAAGGAGAAACGAAAAGGAGTTGGAATCCTCATGAGATGCTCATAGACCATAAAATCTTATTTATGATAGAGCTGCATGCTTAACTCGACCATGCTAGTTTTCCTTTTTTTCGCTCTCTACTATTTTTATGTTTGACCTTTTAAACAATGATTTCATTAGATCGTAGAAGCAGCAGTGCAGAGGAACTGTGGGTTTATAAATACAAGCCGAGTTCATTTGAAGAGCTTGTTGTTCACAAAAAGAAGGTATTCGTTTACTTTTCCTAACTTTGCTGCTGGAAATTTTATTCTAATATATTTTATTCTTTATAAATGCAGATAGAAGAAGTCAAATTATGGTTTGAAGAGAGAATAAAAGCTCCACAGGTGATAGGAAAATAGAAAATGAATTTGAAAACGGTTGTGACTTGATTGCCTAACAAAATGCAACTACTGTCTCATTCTGATTTTTGATCATCAGAAAATTTGTGTGTCATCATGGCATAATTACTCGTGTGTTCTCTTGCATCACATTTGTGCATGTGTGCTGTATAAAATGTGTGTTATATCTGAAAATTCTTCTTTGCTTGGTATGGTTTCTGTTTCAACAACTGGTTAATCTCGTTTTGTTCTAGGTGGAGCCTAATATCAGATTTACTTGGTTTAATTTATATAATTGTTTTTTATTATATTCATGATGAATGTGGAATATTTACTACAGTTTATGTGTTTTACAGGCGAATTTAGGAAGTCATGTGCTTGTTATTAGTGGCCCATCAGGAGTTGGCAAATCGGTATGCAATACTTTGACTTCATTTCACTGACTTCAAAAGAATTAAGGACTTGAGTTGCATTGTTTGCTGTGATTGTAGTTTGTCATTAAACTACTATCCCAATCATGTTATCTTATCTTCACAAAGTATATGAATCTTGAATAAGCAGACAACATCTTATGCAGGCTACTGTTCGAGTTATTGCATCTCATCTTGGATTGCGGTTGTGTGAATGGGATACACCTACGCCAATAATCTGGCAAGAGCATTTGCATAACTCTAATTCAGGTTCTAATCTACCTCAAATTTATTATTTGCTTTCTTGGACTAAGGTGGATGTTGTTTTGGTAGGTTAAAAGTCAAATTATTCTTTTTTTAAAGACATTGAAACTAGTTTTGGGTTTTATACCTTTCATTTGTATGCTGTGACAGACTCATTTAAATTTTGCATCTTCTCTTCTAAGCGTAAGATGTAGATATTTTCTGTTAAAGAATACCTTTTCCTTTTGAATGCCTGAGATCTCAAAAAAAGGGTTATTTTCTTTATTATTATTTTAGATACAATGTGTTTTAAAAGTTTGGTGATTCTAATTCTATAGTTCAACCTGGAAACTGCAGTACCGAAAAAGTTATGGTGGAAAATTATAGTTTCATGGGATTCCATGATTAGAAAAAATTTAAGCTTATTTATTTATACTTTGACCTCAGTCCGCACTCAAAACTTTCTTTTGTAACTCAGATTTTATTGATGAATTTCTCTCATCTACCTTGGCTTTTTTTTCTGTCAAGGTTTCCACATTGATTGTTGTGTTCTTTCTTCATTTTCCTTTTACAATTTGTTTCTCATTATTATGTGTGCGATCTGGGATAAGGATTGTGCTTTCTTCATTTTTACAGTTTGCAATTTGTATATTTTTATTATACGTGTGATGTCCACCGATCTGTGATCAGGGATGCAGTATACATCTAAGTTGGATGAATTTGAAAGTTTTGTTGAGAGAGTGAGAAAGTATGGAGTCGTGCCATCTGCAATTAATGGAGAACCAAAATCATCAAGCATAATTTTAATTGATGATCTGCCTCTAGCTAATGGGAATCTTGCTCGGGGAAGACTTCAGAAGTGTTTGAAACTTCTTGTGCAATTGACTCAAATACCAACAGCTATTTTAGTTACTGACTGCTCTAAAGCTGATTCAAAAGACTTCGCTACCCAGTATCTGGAAGATATTCAGTCTAGCCTTGTTAATGCTGGAGCTTGTAAGGTTACCTTCTTGACAATTATAGGCCATTTGCGTGAATTATCATTAGTTTATTTTAACCTGTTCGAATTTTTCAGGTGGCTTTCAATCCTATAACAACTAATGCCATTAAGAAGTTACTGTCAAGAATATGTCAAAAAGAGCAGAAAAAGTTAAGTCTTGAACAGATTAGTATGATAGCAGAAGGAAGTGGTGGTGACATCAGACATGCCATCACATCCTTACAATTTTTCAACCTGAAATCTACTTCTCCATGTTACCCTTTGTTAACTCACTGGCCCAAGCACTTGGAAGACAATGTGGATGATCCCAAATGCTGTGAGTTTTCATTTAACTTCGGCAGAGATCAGACACTCTCCTTATTCCATGCTCTTGGGAAGTTTCTTCACAATAAAAGAGAGGCTCAAACTGCCTCGGTGCAGGGTAGGTTCTGGTTCTGATTCTGATTAAAGTTCATCTTTCCCCATCCTATATATCTTCCCTCACAATTGTTTGGTCGTAACTGGTATGGCAACCAAAACTGAAGCAGTTTTCATTTGTAGATGACCACGCCTTCCACATTCATGGGAGATTAACCCGATTACCTTTAAAAATGGATGCTCCTGAAAAAGTTCTCAGCCAATCTCATGCGCAAGCCAGGCCAATTGTAGATTTTCTTCATGAAAATGGTTAACCTTTTATTTATGTATCCTTATACATAAATGCTAAGTCAAAAACCGGAGCAAGATTTAGAGTAAAGCAATTGAGATGACTGAAATCTGATACAAGTTACTCTAATTTGAAATTCTCTTTCAAATTGATTCCAGTTCTGGATTTCCTGGATGATGGGGCTGTAGATGATGCGTGGACTGTGGCTTCATATCTAAGCGATGCAGACTCTCTGCTTGCTTCCTCCAGTAGATGGCCAGGAAACTATGATGAAGCTGAGAGTGTTCTACTCTCAGCTGCAGCTTCTGTTGCTGTTCGTGGGGTGCTATTTGGAAATTCTAGTCCATTGACTTCCAGGTGGCATGCCATTCGAAAACCGAGGCTCTGGCTAGTTGAAGATTCATGTTTACGAAATAAGGTAGTCATGAATTCAGTATTCCACTTCATTTATTTGTAGCAAAATGCATTTCCATTTCAATTTGCATATTCTCGAACTTTTATCGCCGTAGATTGAGATGATAAAGCGAGGAAAAGGATGCTATGGAGGTCTAAGCTTATGCAACTTAGCAGCTGTTGCCTCTGAATACACTCCGGTTGCCAAATGGGTTGGATACAGAGAATCTGTGGATCTAAGAAAGGTAAGGGAAAGAGACGATGAAATAATAAATTCTGACATTGAACACTTAAGCTCTGAAGATGAAATACAGGATTGGTAGACAGCACTGCTTTACTTTTAGCAAGAACAACAGTTAATTTTTTAAATTGCAGCAATTCTTGGGGAAGTAGCTTCTTAGATTACAAACTTATCGAATAACCTTGGTGGAGATGAGAAGGAACTGTTGACAAATTGACAAGTTAGATAAACTTTTGGTTTGGTGAGAATTCATTATGCTCCTTGGCTCATCATCCACCAAAGGGATCGAGAATTTGACAAAATCCAAGGGTGACTAAGTCTCATGCTCTTCGTCTTTTCCGCTCAAACGAAAGGTGATAGGTCTCGAATATTGAAAGTAACTGAAAATCCAGCTTGTCAACTCTAATTTATAGTCGTTATTGTTGATTCTTTACATGACCTTGAAGGGTTCATCCGCTCTATAAAGGAGTCTGGTTCACTTTTTCTTATGAAACATCTTCCTTCTTAAATGGAGGCAAAATAGATATCCTTCCTTGAAAATGACTTTCTTTCTTTCTCTGGATGTTGGCTTAGAATAAGCTTCATTCTTGTTCGGATGTTTTCTTATGATACAATGGTTTTAGAAATTCCATGCTTGCAGACTTCTCCATTAAAGAAACAAGTTAGCTATATAGTTCAAAAATATCAAACTGAAAGTTTTCGGGTCAGGTCAAAATATTGATTTAGAGTTTTTGGTCGATCTTTGAATCCAAATTGAAATTCAATTGGGTTCTATTCAGTTGGTTAAAAAACTAACTCAAAGTAATACATGTTCATCCCTCCTTGTTCTTGGCAACCCAATTCACCATTTAGGTTAGTCACATGAAAACTAAACGGAAAGGAACTCAATCATCGATTCAAACCAATTCAGGTCCTAACCCTAATGAAATGGCAATAATTTCAGCAGAATAATTTAAATTATAAGATATTGAAACTATCCTAAATGATCAAACTATATTTTAGCCATTTAGAGTAAGTTGTTTATATATTTAACAAATTTAAAAACTAACACTAATTTAAGATTAGTTTAACAGGTTTAGAGATGAAAGATCGTATGAATTCTCATTAATTTTTTAAAGGATACATAAACAATTTTTCTGTAAAGTATGAGAGCATTCGTAAATTTTGACGAAATATTGATACCATTACTTTAATAAATAATTTTTTTTTATAATTGATTACGTTGATACTGTATGAGCTACATGTATTGAGTGAAGAATATTGAGTAAAGAGTAGCTCACTATTTCATTCATTCACTCATGGGAGTATTTAAACACTAGTAAGCTAAGCGGAGACATTTAGATTGGTGATCATGCTAAAGCATATACATATTTATGCATAATCGAGAGCCTAGACCAGGGCACGTGTAGATTTGTCATTTGATAAAGAATTATTGCACAAGAGCGTCCAATATCCTAGTAGATAATTCCATATCCTTAGAAACGTACCCAAAGTCACAAGTCTCCGCTTAGTCGCTGTCCGGCTAGTTCATAGCAAGCCCATTCGCTCTGGTTCAAAAAACTTGCACCCTTTTTTTATTGGATGGACAAAACCAACTCAAATAATAGAATGACTCGGACCATAACTTTTTTATTCGATTTTTGTCGATCTTGGTCATTTGCATTTTCAGTTATGGTCTTTTAAGATTAATATATAATGATCCATTCTTATTTTTCTAAGATCGGCCTAGACCATATTATATTCATCTCTAGTTAAAATTGACGGCTAATGATGTATTGAATAATTTTGATTAATATATATTTTGAAATTTTTATACTAAAATAAATAATTATTATTATTTCATGATTATTTTAATGTATTTTTAATTTGGTATTATATATTCTCATCCTAATTGTTATGTATTTTGCATAATTTAGATTATTTTAAATATTATTATATTTTATTAATTTAAAAATATTTTATTTTATTTTAATAAAAAAACTTAAGGCCATATTGAATTTTTTATTCAATCTTAATAACATTCGATTTTGAGTCTTTTAAAAAAAGGTAAATATCAATTAGCCCCCTATACTTTGAAGGTACTTGCAGCCATCACCTTGTAGTTTAAAACTCGTCAAAAAGACCCTTGTACTATTTAATAATTGCAGCAGATACCGTCCTGTGACGGTTCCGTTAAAAGTTGGCATGTGCATCTCACATGCAAGTTTTTGTTAGCCCTTTTATGCTTGCTTTTTACGAAGGCTAAGAGGGTAAATCGAAGAAAGGTGGGTGCGAGTGAAAGAGAGATCGACCATATCTGGACAGTCAGGGTCGTCGAGCAAAAGGGCGATCAAAGTTTGTTTGAGTCATACCCTTTAATAGTTTAGTCAATGTATGGTATTGCGTCATTGATCGATTTCAATACTTAACCCTATTTCAATTTTGGAATTAGGGTTTCTGTTTAACCCTCTCGTTCTCTTCTCTTCTTTTATTTTTGAAATTCTGCATCGCAATGAATATGTTGTTGAAGTATGTTTTCTGATTTTATGCAAATTGAATTCAGCTTTCTTATTTAATAAATTAATTGTAATATTATTGACTCGTTTATGTTAAAAAGCATTGTGTGGTATCGGGTTGACCAATTTTGGTCTGGTTGAGGAATGAAAACTGGACTAAGGAAATATAAACTTTTGAGCGATATTCGGTGTGTCGTATATTTGATACCTTTACGCTCTGAAGTTGAAATTTATGTCTTCTGCAAAGTTAAACTAGACTCAATAAGAAAAATAATGGCGTCTAAATCATACAAATATAAGTTGTAGAAAAAAAGTTATGAAAGTTTTAACTGACGGTCGACACCTTGATTGTCGGTCGACACCTTAAAACTCTCGGGTTTGAAAACCGGTCGACACTTTGACACAAGCGGTCGACACCTTGACTTTTCAAGATATATAGGTCGACCTATGAACAGTGGTAGGTCGACACCTTGTGTAGAACAGGTCGACACCTTGTTTAAAGTGTCGACCGCTCCTTGATGATATCAGAAAATATAAGACGAAACTTATTGATTTCAGAAAACGTATGTTTTAGTGGGTTTTCGGCTACTAATTCGGCCACAACTTCTTCATATGAAACGTATTAGACAAAATAAGGAAGAGATTGATACCAATTACATGGAATTTGGATAAGTATATAAAGAGTTATGAGCTTCGAAAGTTAGGTAAAGAATAGAAATAAAGGGGGACTTCAAACCCCGATTTGGGGTCCCCGTTCTAATCCGAAGGGTCCCCGAGTCGGGGTTGGAAGTCCTCGTTTCATGAAAAGTCGACGAACGGGGACTTCCAATCCTGATTCGGGGTCTCCGTTCTAATCCGAAGGGTCTCCGAATCGGGGTTCGAAGTCCTCGTTTCATGAAAAGTCGACGAACTGGGACTTCCAAACCCGATTCAAGGTCCCTGTTCTAATCCGAAGAGTCCCTGATTCGGGGTTCAAAGTCCCTGTTCGTTTGAAGTTCAATAAGCGATTGACTCCTTTTATCGATCGACCCCTTTAAGAAGCGATCAATAAGCAGTCGACACATTCTATTAGGTCGACCCCTTTAAGAAGTTCAATAAGCATGTGAGATGCACATGCTAGTTTTTAACAGAACTGTCATTGAACGGTATCTGTTACAATTATTAAATAGTACAAGAGTTTTTTTGACGAGTTTTAAACTACCAGGTGATAGCTGCAATTACCTTCAAAGTACATGGGCTAATTCATATTTACCCTTTAAAAAACTAGACGACCGCCCTCCACCCCGCTTAAAAGTGAAAACCACAAAAAGCAATCCTTTTCTTGGCGCCATTGCAGAACCAAGTGCCTGCCTTCACTCATTCTCTTCTCTCCCTCGAAATCTTTCTCTTCCTCTCTCCCTATAATTTACCTTCCGAAGCAACGATGGCGATTCATCGTGTTCACTTTTCTCCTGGGTTTCTGACAAAGAGAAACTTCTGGGTCAAACCGAGTTCTTATGGCTGCAACGGTAGTCGACGCTCATTATCTCACCGAAATCGAGAAGGCTCAACGTGATCTTCGCGTTCTCATCTCAAGAAGAAACTGCGCTCCCCTTATGCTCCGTCTCGCGTATGTTTATCTTCTTTCTTCTATTTCATTATCTCGTCATTGCGTCGAACCTTTATTTATCGCGCAAACAAACTTGCTCAAATTCTCCGACTTCCGATCTGGTTTAGAAATTATGCTCAAATACGATACAGGAGCTTGAGAGAAAAATTTTGGTGTAGTCTTGAGCAAGGATTTAAAAGAGCAAATTCGTTATAATTCTCATATATTGGTGACAGACCCTAAAATGCACTATTCGAGTTGAACTTACATTTCCATTTTAGTTGTACGAAGCTTTTTTGGTCCCTGAACGGTAATTGCCTTGCAAAGTTAGAAGAAAGTAAAAGCAAAACAGCAATAGATTTTTCCATACCTTGATCTAAAAACTTTCCCTTCTTTCTTGTCAAATACAGCAGCATAATTGATTTGTTTCTTGTTTATGCTGTTTTATATTTTCGTTTTGGTTGCTCTCAGTGGATTACAACTTAACTTGGCAGGTGGCATGATGCTGGTACTTACGATGCCAAGACAAAGACAGGAGGCCCCAATGGATCGATCAGGAATGCGGAAGAGATAACTCATTCTGCAAATAAAGGCTTAAAAGTGGCAATCGACTTTTGCGGTGAGTTTACATGCTCTCATTACTGATTGTTCAACAGGAGGAATTTAATCTTTTTTCAATAGTAGTCAGTTATTGTTGGTAGATTTAGAATGTGTGCAAAATGGAGAGGTTGCTGTTCTTAACATGATCTGGGTGATTTCAGAGGAAGTGAAGGCCAGACATCCGGTGATCACATATGCTGATCTGTACCAGGTGAAATCTTGATCATCTTTATTTGCATCTTCAAATATACAAGTGAAACTATCAGTGAAATATGTAAAGCTTTTGTTAGCAATTCGGATGCCTTACAACTTTTTTGAGCAGAGTAAGTAGCAGAGTTTTCTTACAAGTTTTTTGTGACAATGATCCGCTACCATCTCCCTTTACTGAGAATTTCTCAATAGTTTGGTACTCCATTTGACACTAATCACTAAGAAAAACAGCACAAATAATAGAATGTCTCAAGTCTTGGAAATATCTGTACTCAAGATAAGATTATCCTCTAGATAGAATGCACACCAAAAACTTTCTTTTACAAATCATCAAACCCGAACGCACCTGTACTTCCTATTTATAGTAAAGTAACCTAATTAAAGTACTTCAGCTATCTTATGATGTATAGTTACCATTACTATAGCTCCCACGTTGCGGACATTCTTTATTTCATATTTTTGGATATATGATTTCTATGTAAAATTTTTATTGAACTTACAGAATGCATTTTTTGCTACTTGTGATTTGATACTGATTTGAGGATTTTTTTTTTCTCATGAATATTTCGGAGTTCCTTTTTCATGTTTCTTTTTCGTATTTTCTTTTGAATATTACAGTTTAAGACTTTCAGTTACAGCCAAAAGTAATGATTTCAAAATCATGGATTTTCAGCTTGCTGGGGTGATGGCAGTGGAGTTAACTGGAGGGCCATCTATAGACTTCGTCCCAGGGAGAAAGGTACCATCAAGGGAGAATTTTAAAAAGCGTCATCACTTTATAATTACCTCACACAAACTTCTTGTACGTCAATCAGGATTCAACAGAAAGTATAGAAGAAGGACGTTTGCCAGATGCAACAAAGGGTACCTTCTGAGTGTTATTACACTTCATTTTTAATATGAACCAACTCACTGATCACATATTTCCAAGTTCTCACACTTGTTAGCTGTTTTCTCAAAATCATATACTAGAACGTGATGCAGAAAAACATGAGCTTTTATTAATGTCTATTTATAGGTGTATCGCATTTAAGGGAGATTTTTTATCGTATGGGTCTAGCGGACAAGGACATTGTGGTGTTGTCTGGAGGCCACACATTGGTACTCTCCTTAAATTCGACTGTAAATTCAAATGCCATCACCTCGTTATGATGATCAAGTCGGACGCATCTGTTCTGCAGGGAAGTGCGCACAAGGATCGGTCAGATTTTGACGGCCCTTGGACAAAGGACCCATTGAAGTTTGATAATTCCTACTTTGTGTAAGTTAATAACTAACATATTTCTTTGATTTGATTTTCGATAACCATCTTTGATCCGAACAGGGAACTGATGAAAGGTGATTCCAAGGATCTGCTGAAGCTTCCCACGGACAAGGCCTTGCTAGAAGATCCCGAGTTCAGAAAATATGTTCAGATATATGCAAAGGTGAAGAATATCAATGTGCTTGAAAATGTTGAGACAGAGAGATCTTCAAGTTGCTAAATTCTTTGTTTGCATGTTTACTGGACAGGACGAAGATGCGTTCTTTTCGGATTACGCAGCCTCGCACAAGAAACTTTCAGAATTAGGCTTCGCTTCAGCTGGCTTAGCTGCAAAAGGCCGCGCCAGAATGGGTCCGAGTGCCCTCGTCATCGCTGTTGCAGCGGCTGTTGTGCTGCTCGGTTATTACTTGGACGTGCGGAGCAAGATGAAGTGAATCTCTTTTGGTCTGTGGGGGTCTATAATCTGCCTTGCAAATTTATAAAACTTCCTACTATTCAACTTGATGTCTTCTATATCCATTCAGTGTACCATCCACGGTATCCTCAACTTGGTGATTTGATCTTCTAATAAATCTCGCCCTCGTGATTTCTTCATCTTTGTTGATATTAGCTCTAAATATGGCAACTCCCATTTCTTTGCAGTATTCTTCCCGTCTTAAGTTCATTTATCAAGTTTTGGAGCTTTTGATACAAATCTCGGTCATAATGTGATAGAAAATACTTCTTTTGCCAAATGTTCTCATAGTTTAATTTGGCTTTTTCCTGTAATGCTTCGAGTCATATGATGTTGTCAAGGCTTCTTGATGCACGCCTTAGAAAACAAAGTAGATATCAAGTTTCTAAGGATCAACGCAAGCAAGAATTAAAGTCATCAACTTCGATCTTTTAAATCGAACACCAAAAGAAGATTAAGTTTTTCAAAAACAGCAGAGTATAAACCAAAAGCTCTGATAATTGCATGGAGCAGCACCTACATGTAGAAATCAATGAAAAATTCTTGGTTTTGAATAAGGACTTTCAAACTTGAACAACATTAATTTCCAGATTTCGACAAGTTTGCTCCAATCCCGCGTTCGACATTGCTGCTACGATCTATGATGAGCCTACATTTGCTCTTGTGCCATGTGCCCATGGCTGAAGAGCTCAAAATGAAAGCACTAAAATTTAATGTAGTTTCAGTATCAAAGAGAAGATAATGCAGTCTGAATTTAATTAAGGAGTCCCAGAGAAGGGATGGACGGATGGACGAGTAGGAGAACAAGCTCATCTCCTAAAATTCTAACCAATTAATTAAATTAGACAAATAATCATCTCTCTATGCCCTGGGACTCAGTGACTGCGTTATGTCTCGAAACACCTTGAGCCTCTTCTCTATCTTCCTACTGCTGCCCTTCCCACTTTCATTTGGAGTCGCTCCTAAAACTGCTGCCATTATCGCCTCCTGGAAGTCGTCGTCTCCGGGTAGCAGCGCCTCCACTGCTTTTTCATCTCCAACTTCTTCCACGGCGGCGTTTCCAGGCCTTGTTCTCTTCAACCCCTGGGCCAGCGGGATGGTGTTCGCCATCGACGAGTAGAACGGCTGCGCAGAAACGTTCAGATTTGGTTTCGTAAATCTGGGCTGCTGCCAGACTGCGTTGTGAGATGAGGCTCTGTTTGTGTCGACGTTCTCGTCGGCGAATTCAGGCTGCGTTGTTTTGGTAGTCTGGTCCTTGCATGGCTGCGGCTGCCAAATCGAAGATGAACCCAGAAAGGCGTCGAAGAGCCGCCTCTGCTCCATCCTGTCCCCGCCGCCGTTCATCATCTCCGACTCAAGGTCCTTGAGCATCTGCTGCGCCCTTTCGTAGGCTTTGAGGTGAGAGTCCGTGCCTCTAGGGCCGTCGGAGACGGCGGGTCTTACCCGCCTGAGATTCTCTTTGGCCTCCGATATTCTTCCTTGTTTCATCAAACATATTCCCAAATTGCACATTTTGTTATTGTCCGGCGCGATCGAAAGTGCTCTTCGATAAGCGTCTTCCGCATCAATGTAGTTATTCTGCTGCATCAACGCCCACCCCAGATTTCCCTGAACAAGAAGACTTTTTTTAGATCATAAAACCAGCGGAAAAAAATGTAGAAATTCGATTTAATGGCTTACTAGCAGTCGAGTGGCTTCTTGTTCAACAGAAACCTGAAATTTCTTCCCCTGCGATCTGGCTGTCTTGGTTCGCTTCCCATTGAAAGCCAAACCTTGTTGAATTAGCAGTAATTTGTGCTTCAGAAGAGCTATTTGGTCTTCCAATCTTCCACACCTCTATACAATCAAGGGACAGAAGTTAGCAACAGTTAATTACTTGTAAGAACGCGAACAGAAGTTCACCGCAGACCTTGTAAAGATCCAGAAGAATATTATCAAGCGACTCCTGGGCTACATCGGAGCAACGATGTCTAAGCGATTTAATCGCTTCAATGGCTTCTTCAGCCCTGTTCTGCTGCTTCATAACGATGGCCATGTCTTTCAGTGCACTATCTACTCTATCACCTGCGTTGATAGCTGCCCAGAAAAGGGGAATCGCTTTGTCTGGATCCTTGTCGACCAACTGATTGAAACACAGTAAAAAAATTCAATAAATAACTTCCAAAGCAACACGAAATAAAGCGTTAACAGTGATTTTCGACGAGACCCACCTGAACGTTCTTCGCTCGAACATACGGAGAATCTCCGACAGGGACCTTATGAGTGACATAAAAGGCCTCTGACCGAGTTCTGGACAAGCCTAGAGGCTTGGCCGGTGAAGAAGGAGCCGATTTGGTGGGTCTCAGACACAGCTGAGCGCCGTTCCACAGATCTTGCATGATTTTTCAGGTGATAGAGAGATGGAGAAGAAGACGCGGTAGTACTTCAGAAATCTGGGTTCGCACGGGGGACTAATATCAGAGAATTTTTAAATTATCCGACCGTTGAGCCTACCGTTCCACGAAGTAGCCGTTGGAGATGCTTATGTGGAGCGAAAATAATAGTAGAAGAACCTAGTGCTGGCAAACGAGCGAGCCGGCTTGCTCGGCACTGCAGCAGCTCGAGCAAAAGCTCGAGCTGAACCCGAGAGTGCAGCTCGTTCGAGTTGGCTCGTGGGCTCGGAAATACCGAGCCAACCGATCCGGCTCGAAAGCCAGCTCGAGAGCTGGCTCGATTGACTCGGACTACTTGTAGTGCGGTCGACACTTAGTATACACGCGGTCGACACTTAATGCATATGTAAATTTGGATGGCCGACCGCAAAATAAGGTGTCGACCGCTATATGTTCCAGAACATTTTTAAGTGTCGACCGCTAATTAAATGTCGACCGCAATACGCATGATTGTTGTGAAAGTGTCGACCGCGTGGAAAAAAGAGTCCACCGGTAGTTGTAAAAAGGTCGACCGTTTTTATAAAGAGGGACGACCGTTATAATGTAACGGCTATAACTTCCATATGCAACGGTAACGTAAGGTCGACCGTTTTAAAACTGAAGGTCGACCGCATGTAGCTGTTATGCGTGAATT